>CM039511.1:4601669-4837777 GCA_022432975.1 Begonia masoniana
ATAGGAAGACAGTGTACTTCTGTGAAGGAACAGGTTAAGAGACCAAAATTGTTGAAAAGTCAGGAGTTTCAACTGATGTCACTGGGGGTGTCAGACGCATATTGCCCCATGCAAAAGATTTTCCTGCTTCACAACTTACGGATAAGTATGAGATTCTAAATGCCGATTTCTCATGGAACTGGTGTTAACAAGACAACAGCGACCTTGCTGTTCAAAATTGAAAATTCAATATCTTTTGATTTTATTTGACCAAATTATCAAACATGAAGACGGCAAAAATGCACGGTTAGCTCTCCCATTTCCCTCTCTTATATATGGCGATTCTGGTGCTTATCTGGATATTATATATTTCTGATTTTGGCTATCTCCCTATGGTGATTATGATGCTTTTATAGAGATTGATATTCTCTTATATACATGTTTGTCTTTTATGGCAAAAAGGGGGAGTATTTTGGATTTATGGGTTTATGGTGATATGTTCTGTTCTCTGATGATGATATTATGAGTGATATATTTTATGATGATTGAACTCTTAATTCAGGGGGAGTTATTTTCAGGGGGAGTTCTTGAAATTATTGATTATATTGATTTTGCCAAAAAATGCCAAAGGGGAAGATTGTAAATGCAAAGATTTGCATATGAGTTGGCAATTGTATTTTTGGCAATATATATATATATTTATGGAGACAATATGTTAATTTCATTATTTTCCAATTTGATGATTTAATTCTTGGTGATCAAGAAATAGCCGATTCTGATTATTGGATGGCGTCCTGATATCAATGATAAAGATTCTGTGGAAGAGAAAAATAAGGAAACATGATTATTTGGAAAGTTATTGAAAAAGGTATATGCACTTGTTTTTTTGGAAAAGTTTTATTTGGAAAGCCGATTTGCTGTAGATTTTGTAACGCCCCCGAACCCACCCTGGCTCGGTGCGCTACTTTGATGACCAATCCTACATTAAAACCTAATTTAAAATAATTATCATAAACCCTAAATCCTTAAGTTAGGACTGACACAACGGAATTTAAAACTAAACTACCGAAACTCTCTTATGTCATACCTAGTTGCCTAGACTCACTAATTCCCTTACTCCTAACATTTAAGCACCACGGCGTCCTTCCCAAAAATTTCGGCAAAGTAACGCCTGAAAATGGCGCCTCCAAAATGCTAAATACCTGCATAAAATCCAATCCCAACCAATCCAGAATATTCCTAACCATCTAACCAACCTACGAAATCTCCAACAGCAGTAAAGAGATAAACTAAAATACTAACATCCCTAAATGAAGAAAGTCTACAGTACAGGGCGACACATCACCCTTAACTATGACTATATACACCAAATACAAATAACTATAAAAACAACATCAACCACCAAGACAACTCTACAAACCACCAAAATAAATATAAATTATACACGACCCAAAATACTGTTCCACCCACATCTTTCTGAAGACCATGGTCGAGGCGCCCCAACAATAGCCCGCACCGGCATACTGCATGCATCACCAACTGCTGCCTAGCCCTGGGCTGTCTCATCCACCTCACCTGAGTAAATCTCGCCACCTACACCATAGAACACAAAACGTAAGCCTAATGCTTAGCAAGTAGGGAAAATGAATGCACACACACACACACACACACACAATGCAACTCAATCCTATCACATGCAGTTTCTAACTCTCCGTTGTACTTATTTGTTGTTCGTTGCTTTAATCTTTCATAAGCCGTGTGGAACGAATTAGCACACATCCCATAATCGTCTAGGATGGTCACACTCAGAACCATCATCCTTCATAGAGGTCCCCTCGGGGTGCTACACACCAGCACCTCAGCCCGACAAGGCACACTATTCAAGATTACATGTTTTAGCCGTTCATCTCTCATAGAGTACCCTTCGGGGTGCTACACACCAGCAACCTCAGCCCGACAAGGCACACTATTAGAAATGCAATATGTGTTTTAGCCGGTCATCTCTCATAGAGTACCCTTCGGGGTGCTACACACCAGCAACCTCAGCCCGACAAGGCACACTATTCGAAATGCAATATGTGTTTTAGCAGGTCATCTCTCATAGAGTACCCTTCGGGGTGCTACACACCAGCAACCTCAGCCCGACAAGTTACCCTATTCGAGATGCATTTACAATTTACTTTATCTGATTACGTTCATGCTCACAATGCCAAACAATGCCACTAGGCGTACCTAACGTGCTATACCATGATGCATGCTTCAAATATGCAACACTACACGAAACAATCAACACAACGCAACACGAAACAACCAACACAACACAACACAAAATAAATAACCCTACCGTTCTATGGTGTAGGCCTGAAGGCGAAAGGAATTCACAACTACTTACCTGGCGTCCTAGCTCGCTGAGGATATTCTGTTACCTGTCCACCTACGGCTCGACCTACGACAAATATTCAAACTTTATTAAAATCAAGACTACATCCACCAATTACTCTCAAACTACTATTTCTAACCTAATCCAACTAAAACCTAACTAAACGAGCCACTAATTTGGGTTCGGTAAAAATCGACCCGAACTTCAAACGTGCATAACTTTCGCGTCGGTTATCGGAATCGAACGATTCTAGCGGCCACGTACTCCTCTAATAACCTATTTTAACCTGTCAAAAGAAATTTTAAAACAAATAACTCTAGCTAGGTCAAAAATCAGAAAACTCGAACTGCCCCTTTACCGGAAAATCCTCCTTTTCCGATTTTCCATCAAATTCCACCCAATTCCTCACCAATCGACCACCCGCACCTTCAATTTAAATAATCTAACCAAAATCCCGAGCTATACACACCAAAACCCCAAATGCCCAAAGAGGGCTTACTGATTTTCGCCCAAATGGGGCTCCTCACGGCCAGGCGATTATTGCCAGCCCACTACCCGACAATCTCAGGCCAAAATCGCCTGAAAACGGCCGGTGATCGAAGCCAATTCCGACTCATCACCGTCGGCCTTGAACAGAACCGAAACAGGGGAGAAAATCGAGACATACCGTCGGTTCGTGCGCGGAGACAGGCCGGAACCTCTCGTCGCCGTCGTCTGGCCGGAGAACGCCGGAGTCGCCGGTGTTCGTCGGAGGAGGGACGTCGCTCGTCGCCGTCGTCTCCCACTCCTCTCCCCTGCTCCTCGCGTTCAGGGCTCGATAGAATAGCTTCGGCTATTCTGTTGATTTTATTTTTATAAAATAAAAATAATAATAATAACATTAATAACAATAATACCATTTTGCTCTTCCGTACTTTCGACCATTTCAAATTTCGTTAAATCTCATTCTTAAATTATAACCCCCGGCTCAATTTCACTAGGACCCGAACTTAAATTAGAAACTTCACTTTTCTTTTAAACTAATTAAAATAACCTATTTATTAAACAATTTCCTTATCATTTTATTTTCTCTCCAATTTTTCCTTCTTAAAAAAAATCTCGGGTGTTACAGATTTGGCATGATTTGCTGTAGATTTGGCATGATTTGCTGGGCTCTGAGTTCCCATGATTAATGGGATGCTTTCCTGAATTTTTGGGCGAGTATCCGAGTAGTTATAGAAACTTTCCTAAAGTGTCACACGTGGTGTCACACAACCGAATTTGTTAAGATTGTGTTTCCTTATTCCATGCGGCGTTAAATTCGATTTGGTAACTAAACGAATTGAAGATATGGAAGTTACCAAGGCTATTTAAGGTTTTCGTTTTCTGTGAAAACTGATTGATGACGGAGTTTTAATTTTCGTGGGAAAAGCTTTATTCGTTTCTTGTGCCGTCGGTTTTCTTTCACTCTCATCGCTTCTGCGTTTAAGTTAGTGATTGTTTTACACACTCGACTTAATCTGTGGATTTCATCGTTCTACTGAGTGTGTTGTGTATTGCATCTGAGGACTTCGATCTGGTGTTCCAGGAGGTGTCCCAGGAGGCAATATTATTTGTTCTTCATTGAAGCTCAGTCTCGGGAGGAGGCTGCATCCGAACTTGGGAGGAGTTCTGTTTCTTAGACAAAGGGAGCTTGTCGTTCTTGATCGTGGGCGAAGGGATCTTGCCATAACACGGGTTTCGGGAGGAACCAACAACAAGGGGATCTTGTTGTTATCTAGATCTCGGGAGAGGTCGTTCTAAAGTCGAGGGGAACTTGCAAAAACAGTTTCCTTGGGGAAGTTAGCTAGAGACGGCGACAAAGATAAGAGGGAGACTTTATTTGTATAAGTCCGATTGTCTTGTAATTTCGTGAACTCAAAGAAATGTTTTTATATCTGGGCGTGGCCCCGCAGACGTAGGCTGGTTGCCGAACTGCGTTACCAACCTCCTGTGTCATTTATTTCCGCGTTTTTATATTGTCCATCATTGCATTTATCATCGGTGTCACACGTAACACCCTGTAACACCCTGTGTGACACCGCAGAACTAGTCATAATTTTTCAGAAATTACCACAACAATTTCACAGAAGAAACATAGGTTATTACTCTTAATTCATACCACTTAAAAATTTAATTTATAACGGATAAAATAAAATAAAAAGTATTAAGAAAATAAATTACGATAGAATTCATAAAAAAAATAGAAAATTCTTTTGTTTCCTAAACAATGTTATTCTTCCTCTTCACACTTCTTTTTCAAATTCTAATCTTGAATTTTTGTATCGTAATGCCTGATTCAACTGCACTCATCCTAATTTTTAGCATTTTTTAGGATTAAAATCCCTAATTTTCTTCTTCAAATCAAACTCCTATATTTCATTCAACTTTAATTCTTTGATTACTCAAATGCGAGACCTCTTGTTTATCGTTTAAATAAAAATCAGCACTATCCATTTAAGCATGTTAATTATAATAATTGCCAGCCTAAGTTGAGATTTTTAAAATTAAGTACTATAATAATATAATAGTTCCATTTGCGACATTCAACTATAAATTATATATTTTATTATTTTTATCATCACATCTAACAATAATTTCTATAATTATCTTTTTATAATAATTATGTTTTGAAAATTATCCAGTGTAGAGGATGATATGAAGTTGGAACCAATGGGCTCAACGTGTAGATTCGTACTCAAGTATCATTTACTTATTTTGTTGTTGAGATAATAGTAATTACATCGTTAAATGGTTATGGTTTTCTCTACTTAGTCCTTGTATACTCTATTTCTCTTTCATCAAAAAAATATAATTTGCATTAGGAAAAAACTAAAATGATAATCTCCAATGGATTTCGGTTAGTGTTTTTTACATCTTGATAGTTTAACACCGAGAATAAGATTTTGAGAAATAAAGACAGATGTAACCTCTAATACGACAACTTCATCAAAGACAATTAGGGGTGAGCAATAACCGACCAGAACCGAGAACCGGACCAGAACCAACACATTTGGTTCGGTTCTGGTCAGTTTTAAGCAAAATTTAAACAATATTCGGTTCTGTTTTTCCAGAATCAAAATTGCCGGTTCGGTTCTCGATTTTGATGACAAAACCTCTTAAAACCGACCCATACCAAATAGGCAAGGAACCCTAACTTAACCATCGAGTTCTTTACAGTCTTCTCACATCTTCGGACTTTGCAGACTCGCAGTTCTCTTCAGGATTCCTCTATTTCTTGCCCTCATCGTCTCTCGCAGTTTCCAGTCGCCGCTCGACCGACAAAGGTAAGGTAAATTTTTTGTCCTTACCCCTGCTAGAAGAAGGTTTTCGCCTTAGATTTGGGCACTTCTAGAAGAAACGCAGTCTCTTTCTCTCACACGCAGGAAGACCTTTTTTTTTTTTTTTTTTTTTTTTTTTTTTTTTTTTTTTTTTTATAATGTTGGAGGGTCATAATCTACTTCATTTCAACTTCTATAAGATCTTCCACTTATTTTTCTGATATTCTATTGTTTTGTTGTGTGTGGACGAAATTGAAATGGATTTTTAATATCGATTATGAGGTTGGTAAGAGATTTCTGCATCGGTTTTATAATTTAGGATAAGTGTGTGATTTGATTTGATTCGATTCAATTTTCTTGAGCTAGAGTTGTTCTCTGTTTTCGATTCATTTTTAGTATATTTTCTTAGGAACGAAATCGTAGTTTCAGTTCTCGATATAATATCACTTAATATGATTTAGCTCTGATTTTTAATATCGATTATGAGGTTGGTAAGAGATTTCTGCATCGGTTTTATAATTTAGGATAAGTGTGTGATTTGATTTGATTCGATTCAATTTTCTTGAGCTAGAGTTGTTCTCTGTTTTCGATTCATTTTTAGTATATTTTCTTAGGAACGAAATCGTAGTTTCAGTTCTCGATATAATATCACTTAATATGATTTAGCTCTGATTGAATTTCATTTCATGGTAAAATCAATTATAGAAAGTGAATTTATTTTTTCCTTGGAAAGACCAGAATCGAGATCACATTTCTACTCTAGTTCTAGTTCGGTCCTAGAAAAAAAATGGCTTATTGGTCTTAAAATTTGAAAACCGAATTTTAATGGTCATGTCCTAATCTCTCAAAAATTCAGACCAAACCGGATCATGCTCACCCCTAAAAATAATAGTGCTAGTCACTATGACTTAACTAAATTTTAGACACTATCATTTAAAAATTAATTTTTATTTTTGGCAAAAGGAACCTTTATCTTTGAGTTGCCATCAATTTCGTAATTGATGTCAACTTATCTGTTAAGTTCAAAACGTGAATACTATATTTTTCGATTAATCAAATATTTCAACATAATTCCTAACTCATCTAGTAATTTCTAACTCGATTTTGAATTTAATTGATATTCTTTTCAATTATTTAGAATTTCATATAGAGAGAGCGATACCTCAAAATTAAATTAAAATTAACATTGGATTGAAATAAAATTATAAGATACAATATTGAATTTAGGGTAATTATCGATTTGAAATATGTACTGTACATTTTTTTTCAATTCCCCCCTGTACTAAAAAAATCGATAAACTGAACTCTGTACTTTGATTCAGTTATCATTTTTGACATTCTATCAACAATTTCATTAAACTCTCATTTAAAAAATTACCAAATGATTTTAGATTCTGTTAAAAGTTTTACCACATATTCACTACTTAATGAAAAGATAATTTGAAAATTTTTGTGATTTTTTAACACATGTATGATTTATTATAATTTTATTTTAGTATTTTATAAAAATATTATAATAAATCATACAAATTTTATAAAATTACGAAAAGTTTTCTGTTATCTAACCATAATAGGTGGAATATGTAGAAAAGTTTTTAAATAAATCAAATATCATTTGGTATTTTTTAAAAAATTTAATTTATAAAGTAAAGAAGAAATTGAGATTAATTTAAACAAATACAAAAGATATTGGATTTATTTGAAACTTTTTCCACATGTTCACCGCATTATAGGTAGATATTAAAACAATTGTCGTAATTTTTTAAAACTTGTATGATTTATTATAATATTTTTATAAAATACTAAAATAAAATTATAATAAATTGTACATGCGTTAAAAAATAACAACAATTTTTAGATTTTATTCTCATTAAGTAGTGAACATGTGGTAAAAATTTCAACTGAATTTAAGATTGTTTGTTAATTTTTTAAATAAGGGTTTAATGAAATTGTTGATAAAATGTCAAAAATGATAATATAATCAAAGTACAGGGTTCGGTTTACCAGTTTTTTTAGTACATGGGGCGAATTGAAAAAAAATGTATAGTACAAGGTTCAAATCGATAATTATCCTTGAATTTAACAGATAAATTAATATAAGTAATGAATTACTCACCATTAAAATAAGAATAATGTTATGTTTATACTATAATCTTACTCTTTAATCCTACACTCTGTCATAACACATTGATTGATATAATTAATAATTCATCGTAATTATTTATAATTTATTATATTTTAAGTTAGAAAATTAAAGAAAAAAGCTAACAAAATTATAAATAAAAGTTCCCTAAAATTAACAAAAACAAAATTCTTTTCGCACCACTACCAATAGCTAATTAAATTGGGCCAGCTGGAATTGGATATTTGCTTAGTTCCCCAACACGTGTCCTGGCTCCCACACAACGCCCACTGTCGCCCAGCTGTTTTCAAGTACACGTCTCAAAGTCTAAGAGTGAGGTGACACGTCAACATCAAGTTTCCCTTCCTGTCAAAACTTGTACAGCCGAGCTAATTTCACCATTCATGCTGTACACGTGTCAGTGTTACATACGTTCACGTCAAAATAACCACGAGCCACGTGTCATCTATCAGTCCATTCCGTTTCCATAAAAGGACGGTAGTTTCTTCGCTGCAGGATTCTGACAGGGAAAGGTCGTAGTTGGACAGGTGTCAACCTCGTAGCATTCATGCAGGTCGAACACGTGGAACGTTACCGACGCCATAGATGGTAGATGGTTAATCTTGTATTACCTTCTAATCGTATTTCTTAATTACGATTAACCGCAAATTGAATTGATAATCTGTCACGTGTCATAACGGATCTTGAATTTGCCACGTTTCCTTCCCCTATAAATTCTCCGTCTCTCTGCAAGGAAAGATCAGAGAAGAAACCCGAGAGCAAGACGACGGTGAGACTTCTTCTGTGAAGCTTGAGCGTTAAAAATGGCGGAATCGTCAGAGATTGGAGAAAAGCGGGAAGACATTGAGTTGGATTTGAGCTTGTCTTTAGGCCGGAGTTTCAGAAGGTCAGGAAGGCCGACGTCGATGACTGAAGAATCCGGCTTACCTCTGATAGAAATCAGGCGGTGTGATTCTACGATGAGTGATGCGGAAAATGAAAGTTCAGTGACGGATGGGATTCAGTCTTTGGGGAGACAAGATGCTAAAGGAAATCAGAGAGAGAATCGGAAGAAGAGGGAGATCGGCGGAGTAGAAGGTTTGGATTCCGGCACCGAGGGAGAAGATAAGAATGAAGAACGAAGAGGCAAGAGAGAGAAAAAACGAAAAACTGATGACATTGTGGATCTAAATCTGAGCAATCAATCGTTTCTTCCATGCAAGCTCTTTTCGATTACCCCAATGCAGTATTCATATCCACCGGTGCAGTATCTTCCCGCAGAGCACATGAACGGATTTGCGTTTCCTTGCGTAATGCCGTGGTGGGGTCCTGGTTTCGTTGCCGGAAGCTTTAAGCCATATCAAGTTAATCAGACTGTTAATCAGTCGGGCGAGTGTAAATTCGACATTGGGGGTACGGAGAAGAGTTCCGACGGGTCGCTGACATGTAGTTCCTCCGTCGTCGCGGATAATCAAAGTTGTTCTAACGAAGGTACCATCTCTCACTCCTCGGATTCATTCATTTTGATATCTAGTCCATTTTTCTGTTTTCGATGAAGTCTAGATGGTCTGCTCTTGGCAAGAATTTTATGTGATTCTCAAAACTTTGATAACTTTTCAGGTTTAGGCAGTAGAAGCCGTTCGAGCCAGTCTTTACCAGACCTGGAATCAAATGGTTCCACCGGAAACTATGACACCATTAACCATTTGGATCATGCTGCTTCCTCGCGGCCGACGGACGATCACAATGTTGCGGAAAGTTTCGACAAAGACGCCGTTCCCGGTGACCGAAAAGTCCTCAAATCAAGTAGCAAGCTCAAGAACGATAAGTTTCTTAAACCTCGAACTCATATCGACGGTTCACCTTCTCTATCATCAATGCCATGCGTGTCAGCAATTGGAGATGGGCCAGACAGCAAGAGAATCACCGGTTTTCTATACAGATACACCAAATCTGAGGTGAGGATCGTCTGCGTCTGCCATGGGAAGAGTTTCTCGCCGGCCGAGTTCGTCAGACATGCCGGAGGAAAGGAAGAGTCGAACCCTTTGAGACAAATTACAGTAACTCCTTTCGCTTTCGCCTGAGAAATTAAGCTCCTTTCTTCGTTCCTTGGGAGCATTAATGGAAGATAAGCACGCTTCTGCTGTTTTTCTGCGTTGACCGTAAATTGTAAATGAAAGGTTTTTTTGGGTAATTACCTATTTCAACTTTTTTTTAACTCAAACCTTAAACTTTCAACTATCAACCCTAGCCTTTCAAACTTTAAATTAGGAAAAACTCAATAAATCCAACTTTGGCAGATCTCAGTTTATTGTCCGTTCTCATTTTTTTACCGTAGAACGGACGAATTCGTCAAAACAGTCTGTCCATTTCATTTTTTTGCCATAGAGAGTTCGCACTCTTAAAAACACCATCTGTTCGTTCTGGACAGTTATGTGGCGCTCGACATGTCTGCTCAGGCGCACGATTCGGGATATAAATCCCCCGTTATACGTGCATTGCACGGGGTGAAATTCTCGTCCGTCCGTTCTGTTTTACGTGTAACATCAACGGACGCACGTTGGATCACCAGGAAGGAAACAAACGGACTCGTTCTGAAAGAGACTGTCTGTTGTCCTACAGTGGACGCACTCATATAAATAGAGTGCGTCCGTTGTCAAAATTAAGGCGAGAACGAAGGGCACCACCCTCTTAACGTGAGTCTGCTTTTAAAATTATCGCGAGAACGGAGGGTCATCACCCGCACAACGTGCGTCTGTTCTCCCGATTATATCATAACAGAAGGCTTTCCCGATGTTCATTCTCGCCATTTCCTTCGCAAAAATAGACATTTCTCTCAGACCTTTTGCAAATTTTTTGCAGAAAATTGGCCGAAAAATGCTCCAGCTTATTGTTTGCTCGATTATGAATTGTTTCGTTCGATTTTTCTCCAACAAACCTCATAAATTCGAGACCGAGCCCTCAAAATTCAAAAATTCCCAAATCACAAAATCGGCGTATAATTCAGGAAAATCATATTGAAATGGCTGATAGATTGGTTGATACAGAGGAGCCTGCCAACATAGAGTGGTATCTGGAGGAGAATACTCTCATATACGGTGATATTCAAGCATTCGATCACTTAAAGGGTATTGGAGAAATAGAGGTGCATTCAACCTCGCAAACCCTAGACGATGAGTTACGAGCACCGTTCATGTCGGATGATGACGAGGCAGAAAGCATACCAGTAAGGGAAGAAATTTCGATAGATTTTTCTTTAGGTAAAGAATATAGTTATTTAAAGGCCAGTAGAGACGAAATATGATAATATGCTTTGAAAATTGGATATGATATCAAATTCGTTAAAAATGAAATTCGACGACTCACGATAGAGTGTCAAAGAGAATGTGAGTGGCAACTACATGCTTCGGTCATGCAAAATTGAGTTGACATTCCAAATAAAGAGTTACACTAAAACTCACAGCTGTGCAAGGACAATTGATAATCAACATGCTTCGGTAAATTGGTTGGCAATACGTTATTTTGATAGGTTCAAAAGTCAACATGACTGGAAAATTTCTTCTATTATCGAGACACTGAGAAAGGAATATAAGGTGAACATTGCACTTAGTAGTCTTGCCAGAAGAGCAAGAAGCAAAGTTAAAGAACTTAATGACGGGAGAGGCGACAAGCAATTCAAGATACTACAATCATACGCAGCAGAAATCATGAGATCAAATTCGGGTAGTACAGTGAAAATACATGGTTACGTGGTGGACGATGGGCGAAATCAGAAGATAAGATTTGAAATAATGTACATATGTATGGCTGCTTGCAAGACAAGTTTGTTACAGCGAGACGAACCTATTATCTGTTCAGATGGATGTCATATGAAGGGCTCCTGCCCCGGCTAATTATTCAAGGTCGTCAGTATTGATGGCAACGAAGACATATATCCCGTTGCTGTTGCCAACGTGGAGTCAAATTGCAAGGACTCATGGAAGTGGTTTTTGGAGATATTGCAGAAAGACCTAGGCACTGACGATGGACAATTGTGTTGGATCGATAAAATGTATATATTATTATTATTATTATTACGAGCGGGTGTTGTAGTTATATTGTTTTGTTAAGACTGTTTTTCTTTAAAATATTAAGGGTTGTCACTTGCTGTGGATTTTATACATTTGATTTAGCCGAACACTGCTACTGCCTCCGGCATATGTTTGCAAACTTCAAAAACCGATTTCGGGACAAAGCGTATAGAGATGCAATGTGGAATGCAGTCAGGGCAACCACAAGAGAATATTTCGATATAGAAATGAGGAAACTTGATGTTATGAACTCGGATGCCCACGCATGGCTTCGACAAACACCGCCTAGTTATTGGATTAGTTATGCGTTTTCGTCGATTCCAAAGTGCGAAATGGGCTTGAATTGTAACGATTCGGCCCCCACCACTAGGAGGATCTGCGAACCGTACTCATGAACTTCTCCTTCATGTCAAGAAGTTTTATGTCTCCCCAGTGATTCAAACCTAGGCTTCCAGGCAACATATGCCAAAGGTTCACAGCACTGGTACCACTTGGGCCACTAGCTCAAATGGTACCAGTGATGTGAACCATTAGCATATGTTGCCTGGAGGCCTGGGTTCGAATCACTAGGGAGGCATAAAACTCCTTGCCAAGAAGGAGAAATTCATGAGTGAGGGTCGAGCCGATGGCGGTGCGTCCGCGGGCTTTGAACCCAGCCGTGAGTGCTGGGGGTCCTTACATGAATAATTTATGCGAGTCGTTCAATGCAGTTCTATTGCTGACCAGGGAGAAATCGATCCAGATCATGTTCGAGATGATTCAAAATTCTTTGATGACTCGCATTGTAAAAAAATACGAGAAGATGCTCTCGTCAACAAATTTCATGTGTCCTTAGATAAAGAAAAAGCTTAAGAAGCTAAAAGATGCACCACAAAATTGGAGTGCTCAGTTAGCGGGAGATGCACGATTTGAGGTCAGCAACGACAATGAACAATATGTTGTTGACCTGAATGTAGACGTGTGCAACTGTCGTAGGTGAGAGCTTATTGGAATCTCATGCGTCCATGTCATTATATGCTTGAATTTCATGAAACTGCCGCCGAAAAATTTTGTTCATCGATACTATCACCAGGCAACATATGTGGCGATGTACTCAAACTTCATTCGTCACATTAGCGGCCAACAAATGTAACCAAATCCAGACGATGCGACCCCAATCGTTCTACCCAAGAGAAGGCGCTAACCTGGTAGGCCAAAAAAGAATAGAGTGTGTGATGTCGATGAGCCGTCAAGATCTAAAATTTATAAGAAGAAATCTACGATGACGTGTAGCAAATGTTGGCGTCAGGGGCATAATAGTTGCACTTGTCCTGCATATTCTAGAGTCCTCTTTGCTTTATGACTCCCTCATAGCTAGTATCATCCAGCATATTCAAATAACCAAACAGTTCCAAAAATTTTCATCAAACTAAAGTGCATCAAACTAATGTCCATCAAATTAAATTACACCACACTAAAATGTATAAAATAAATTACAAAACATAAACTACGATTGGGCTTCGTCATCATCGTCTGCCATCGGTTGGACTTCCTAGTCATCGCCTGACATCAGTTGGGCATCGGCGTCATCGTCCGACATCGGTTAGGCATCGTTATCATCGCCCAACATTGGTTGGGCATCGTCATCATCGGTCCCCGTCCAATCAAGGATGATTTGCCTCGTAGCTCTTTGGTAGTTCATCATCCCTTTTTGGTAGTTCATTATCTCTCTAAGGTAATCTATCACCTCTCTACGAGACTCTGCATGCCTCAATTCAAGCAAATGGACGCTGTCTGCGAGAGAATTTATCATTAGCCCCATGAAGCGCCGGGACCGCCGTGGGTTCCTCAATATGAATATCATCCTGGAGGCTCACTCATCTCCCCTCAACGTCCAGATTCCGTCTATTTCAACGAGGCCCATCCGAACCAAATGAATCTTGTCAAATATGTCATCGACTCACTGTGATCTCATATGCTCTCTAGACGGTAACTGAATCTCAAAACGCTCCACAATCTTTTGAATTAAAACACCGTAGGGCAGGTTCTTGTTGCGTGTCCGCTTGATCTCACACATATGACTTAAAATCACAAAGCTGAGGTCGAACATTCTATCGATGCACAACTTCTCCATAACATAGAGATCTATGAAATTAACGCGATCTCTATGTCCATGCCGCTGTAGAATGGTGTGTGACACCATGTTGTGGAGAACGCAAGCTTTTACATTCAAGTCTCTAGCTCTTGGCTTAACGAACCCCACAATGTCAGAGTTTCGTTGAATTTGTCTTATGAACTCTGTGCCCTCGGATGTTCCGATAAAAAGGAGAGTTCCGGGAGGCATGATAGTATCTATCCGCCCCTACTCCAGCAAACCCGATCAACTCATTGACCGTCTTCTGAGTAATCACAATATCCGTACCCAATATGTACGTCTTTATAATTCCTGACCTCCCGGTAAAGCTCATGTTCGCATAGAAAAGGCGAACAATTCGGTCACAACTTTTGCCCCACAAACTATACACCCCTTGCAGGCCAATTCCGTCGAATATCTCCCTGATTTCCAAGGACTCTCAACCTTTAAATTCCACTGTCTTCGAATGCATAATCGAGTGATGTAACAGATCCAGCTCGAACTGCTCTCGACAAACATGACTGCAAATTTCAGTGGACAAAAAATTCGGTAGGTTTGACGGTGGCGGTGGCGGCCTCTCTGGCCGGTTTGATGGTCTGGCTTGTAAAGCAGTTGAAGGTGTCCGACGTTCCGGAGGCTCACCTTTTTGTCTAACAACCAATCTCTTAGCCATTTTAGATTTCGGAATTTTCGGATTTTGAGGGATCGGGCTAGGATTTGTGAGGATTGTTAATTAAAAATCAAAGGAAACAACTCAGAATCAAGAAAGCAATAACCTGGAGAGGTTTTGAGTCGATTTTCTGCAAAAACTTTGCAAGAGATTCGAGAGAAATCGTCGGTTTCGATGAGGAGAATGAGAGATTGACGACGGGATAGCTCTCTATTATGATATAATCGGGCGAACAGACGCACGTTGTGTGACTGGTGACCCTCCGTTTTTGCCCTAATTTTGACAACGGACGCACTATTTATACGAGTGCGTTCGTTGTACGACAACAAACGGTCTCTTTCAGAACGAGTTCGTCTGTTTCCTTCCTAGTGATCCAACATGCGTCCGTTGATGATACACGTAAAATAGAACGGACGGACGAAGGTTTCACCCCGTGCAGCGCACGTATAGCGAGGGGTCTGCACCCCGTGCGTGCGTCCGAGCAGTCGTGTCGAGCGCCATGTAACATTGTCAAGAACAGACGAACGGTATTTTTAAGAGTGCGCTATGGCAAAAAAATAAAACGAACAGACCATGTTTTCACTGAATCCGTCCGTTGCTTAGAATGGACGGATTGTGTTTTGACGAGTCCTTCCGTTTTACGACAAAAAAATGAGAACGGACGGTGAACGGTCGTCCTCCAAGGTGGATTTGTTAGATTTTTTTATAGTTTAAGGCATGTAACGTTAGGGTTGATAATTTAAGATTTAAGTAAAAAATTATACTTTAAGATTTAAACAGGTAATTACCAAAGATTTTTTCAACTTTATAATTATATGTTTAGACTCTTTATAACTTCAATCAGTTAAGTCTTGATAACCTCCTTTTTATATTTAAATAATTTTTCAGAGATTTCAATTTTAATATTTTTTTAATTATTAGTGTAATTAAGATAATAAATTTATTTTGCTAATGTGTTAACTATGATTATTGCAATTTCACAAGACCTTTATAGGTAGTTTTCGACTTTTTGAAAATATATTAGCTGATGAAGTAGCCGTTGTTATTGTTTCTTTACTACTTCGAGTAGTTCTTACACTTGATATGTTCATTGAATTATTTGTAAGTGGTATTCAATCTTTTATTTTTGCAACTTTAGTTTCAGTTTAAAGACAAATTATATTATATTATATACATTCTAATTATAAGAATGGATCATACGAGCGAATTTTAATAAATACTATATTTACTTACGGATTCTACGTCCTTACATTCTATTTAGAATTAAGAATAGGCGTAATCGAATTTGTTTTTTTACATATTCCTCCTCGGGCGGATTCCTCCTTTTGCACCTCAACTCTCAAGGTATTAACACCGTTTTAAGCTATTGTTAAGCGCTTTATGTGATTTAATAAATAGCAGTTAATTTTTTTATTTATAAATTCAATAATGAAAATAAATTGAAAATGGTTTTAAATAAATTTAAAAAACGGTGATTGATGAGCTTATATATATTAATTAATTGATTATCATGGTTATCTGATTAGTAAACGACATACTAATTTAGGTATTACTCTATTTCTTTTTATTTATTTATGATTATAATATGAATTTTGTATTCAGATTAATCTAAAACTACTCCTATTTTGTCGAAAATTTAAATTTTATAGCGATTTTCTTCATCAAAGAGCTATATTTGTTGGGTAAATTTTATAAAACTCCATCTATTATGGAAATAAAAAAAGACTTGCTTCTCATTGACCGTGAAACTTTCAATTTAATTTTCTATAAATTGACTTCAATCTCTTTGTCGTTAAGTAACCCATTATATTTTAATAGGAAATATATACTTTAATTTGTACAGACAAAAATTATAATAATTAGTAAAATTCACTGGCAAAAAAAAAAAATGGTAAATTCCAAAAAGAGTCTTGAACTTTGGTCAATGATGAAAAAAAAAAGCTCCAACCATTTTTTTGAGCAAAGAAAAGTTCAAACTATCAAAAACCAATCAAAAAATGGGCTTATGGTCAACCGCATGTCATTTTAAACGTGACATGGTCAACCGCATCACCCAGTGCGGTCGACCGTGTCACGATTTCAAAATTCTGAGTGGAGGACCTCTCGCGCACAATGTGCCCAGCACGTACGCGGGGGGTCCTCCACCCCCCACAAAGCCCCCGGATTTACGGTCGACCGCTCTCCCGAACGTTTTTGGGCGAAATCATCAAAAACTGAAGGTTTTTTTTGAGAAATCTCACATTTGCCCCAAAACCCTAAACCCGAGTTGAAAATCATCGTTCCAGCGTGACATTTTGGTTTTTTCTGGCTAAAAAGCCTCAAACTTTGTTGTTTGCTCGTCGAGAATATCCAAAAATCCGATAAATCCCAAAAATGGCCCCCAGAATTCATGTGGGTCGAAAGGCTTTCTGGATGACACAACAAGGTGGCCCATCAAGTCGGGTGCCGGATGAAGTGCCACAACCACCTCATGGTTTTTTTTCGACGGAATTTCGCACCTGGGCGTGTTAGACGCAGTTCTAGTAGGATACGTCAAAGCGCTCGATTATTTAAGGGAAGACTGTCAATTTCAGTGGTTAGGAGTCGTTGGAGATGAATGAGATGTTTGACGATATCTATTTGCACGGGTTGTACGACATGCAGGGCGATACGTGCGACAAAATCGTTCGCTTATTTTATGCGAACTTGGTCAAAGTCGGAGTACTTGAAGTCGTATCTATTCGGTATAGAGATTATCGTATCTGCAACTGTCTTCAAGAAACTACTTGGATTTGCTGTAGAAGACGATGAACAATACTATCACTCTTCCCGAGAGTGTGATTTTGGTAGAACACCGGAGGATCTAGTATTTATGAGGCAAATCCACATCAACTTGGACCTTTCTAGCTTCGTGAAGCCGAAATTGAATGAGTTAAAAGTCGGAGCTCGGGTTCTGCACAACTTTCTCACCCACAACCTACTGCCGAGGATCGGACATAGAGATCTCGTGAGCTAGATGGATCTGTATATCATGAAGAAGCTATATAGTTGTACTATGTTTGACCCGGGATACATGATTGTGAATCACATGAACGAGATTGGGTGAGTCAAAACCCAAAGTTTGTCGTACGAGTCTTTAATTTGGAAGATCGTCCAGCGATCTCCAGTTAAGTTGCCCAGTGGAGAGCATATTAGGGCACACAAATCTACCGATGTATTTGATAGGACTCATCTGACTTGGATGAACCTAGTCGAATTCGATGGGTCTTGGATGCCCAAGAGACGCGGCGGAGCCTCCACATCTCAGGATGTTCCTATGGAGGACACCACCGCCCCCAAGTACACCACTGAGTACGCCATCGCGCCCCCATTGTACTCCTCGGTGGCTTGTATGTGGGAGCAGAGGTCTGATAGGCTGGACCAGAGCATTGCCGGTATGCAGCAAGAGTTTTGAATATAGGTATGACAGGATGGAGTCAGAGGTGGGAAGGATTTAAAGATAGGTGGGGCATGCTGGAGAGGACGCTGGATGACCTGAGATTGGGCTAGAGAAGAGAGGACCGCGATGACGATAATGTCTCACCCTCATCGTAGTTTAGTTTATCTTGTAGATTTCTTTTAATGTACTTTTAATTTTCGTTTGCAATTTTATTTCATGTATGTTTGTCATTTTTAGTTTAATTTATTTTTGTTATGTAGTAGCATTTAGTTTATATTTATACCGGATTTGGTTGTTGGGTATATATATGTGATTTGAATATGCAGAAACTGTTTGAAGATATCTATGGATTAGTCTTAAAACAATCGAAATTTTGTCTATTTTTTCAAAGTTTTTAAAATAAACTAAAAAATTAAACAAAAGGGTAAAATCCAAATATGCTTCAATTACAACAGTCACTAATTTCTGTGTCGGTCGCGTGTCGCAGACTCTTACGTCTCCTCAAATGTGTTAAAACTCATAAACGTGTCTTGCGAATCGGCGCCTGAAGTGGATCCCCAGTGAGGACAAGTTCGACTATTATGCCTCTGCTGCTGACCAGGTTGGCGATATATTCTCGACGGCATGAGTTCCCTCATACTTGGAATATGCGGCTACATTTGTTTGCCGCTAACAGGTAGAATAAATTGAGAGTACATCTAAAGGCAAGCTACCCTGTTATAGCACTGAATCACGTAATTTACCAGTGCTACTATCATGGAAAGTATGCATTGAATGGCGTGGACACACGGGATTCCAGTAAGATCCCACCTGGTGCAGTTGCACTCACTCGTATTCATGTCGACAATGTATTGTTCGTAGCCGTTGCTGACCTCAAATCGTTCATCTCCCGCCAAACTAAGAATTCTAATTTCAAGCTGCAATATCTATCTTATCAATCTTATTCTTTATCTTGGGACACAGGAGGCCTGTTGCTTGAGTCAACTTCTGAAATTTGTTCACAATGCGTGTCATCAAACACTTTCGGATCATCTTGAACATAGTCACGATCAGTTTGTCCCTGACCGGCAATAGAAGTGAATTGAAAGACTCGCACAAATTATTTAATCACATGTCGCACTTGGGATTCAAAGAAAAGGTATGACTAGACAATATTTAGGCTCTTCTGCGAGAAGCCATCCGTGGGCATCATGGTTAATCTACTGCAGTTTCTACATTTCTATATCGAAATGATAACTTGTAGGTGCCTTGACTGCATTCCACATCGTATCTCTGTATGCTTTTCCTTGAAATAAGCTTTTGAAATTCACGTACATGTGCCGGAGGCAGTGGCATTGTTCGGCTTCTTTAAGCTCATCATCCATAGCCTCCAGCAAACCCTAATATTTGAAAGAAAAAACAGTCCAATTACACCACTAATATTTGAAATAACAATTAGAAATGTATTATACCTTTTGTCTATCCGAAATAATTGTCCATCCGGCTCCTGCTCCAAGGTTTAGGACTCGCTTCATATGTTGCAAAAACAACTTCCATGAGGCCTTAGACTCTTTTTCTACGTTGACAACAACAACGAGATATATTCCATCGTTGTTATTAATACTGACAGTTGTGAGTAATTGTCCGGGACACGACCCCTTCAGTTGACAACCATCCAAACAGATAATAGGGCGACTGTGTTGTAGCAAACCTGCCTTGCACACAGCCATGCACAAATATATTCTTTGAAATACCCACGAATCAGAGTGCATCTCGTAAGCATGTATATATAATGAGCTACCAGGGTTTGATCTATATATTTCTGCTACGTACGACCAGAGATGCTTGTATTGTTCGTCGCCATTGCCTTCGTTAATTGTCCAAGCTTCGCTTCTTGCTCTTCTGACAATACCGGGAGTAATGTTGACGGTCAACTCTCTCCTAACCGTCTCGATAATGGTTTGCTAGTTATTTTACATTAGCGTGTCGATTCTTAATTATCCTCGAACAAATGTGAGAATCATTCAAACTCTTTATTTGAAATGTAAGCTCGTTTTTCTTCTGAGAAACATGCAATCGCCATTCACATGCTTCGCACTTAGCCGTCAGTCGCCGCTTGTCACTTTGAGTGAATTTTATCTCATAACTATTTTCCACAAAATATTTGCGCATTTCATCTTTGATATTCTTTATAGAACTATATTCTTTTGCAAAAAAAAATCCGTTAGAGATTTGTTCTCTTACCGGTATTCTTTCCACCTCGTCATCGTCCAAGCCGACCGGTATTCGAAACTCCTCGTCTAGAGATCTGGAGGATAAATGCACCTCAAATTCATTATTTACATCTATGTGGTCGAATGCACGAAGATCACTATATGCAGACATGGCGTACGAATACCAATCCAGCTCCACATCAAAACCTGTTGGCTCATCTAAATCAACTGTTGTAGTTGAATCAGAATATATCGTCGTCACTAATACAATGAAAATTTGGGTAGAAGGAAGATAATAATAGAGATGTTTGAGAGGTTTTCCAGAGTCGGTAGTGGTGAGAATGAAGGCAGCCCTTTATATAGGGCGGGTGAACAGTTGATCGTTACAAAAGTTATGCTGTTATGCTATTGTAGCCCGTGATCAGAACATTATTGATCACGGGCTATAGATGATACGGTCGACCGTTACTTTTAGAGTAGTCTATCGTATATCCGGGGGCTTTGTGTGGGGGGGAGGGGGGTGGAGGACCCCCCGCGTACGTGCAAGGCACGTATGTGCGAGGGGTCTTCCACCCAAAATTTTGAAATCGTGACACGGTCGACCGCACTGGGTTAGCGATCGACCATAAGTCCGTTTTTTATAAGTTTTTGATAGTTTGAGTTTTTCTTTACTCAAAAAAATAGTTTGGAGCCTTTTTTTTCATAATGGACCAAATACAAGCCTCTTTTTAGAATTTACTCAAAAAAAACGGGGAGTTTGTGTGGCAAAATTATGAAACCTAACCTGGGTAACATTTGATTATAGATTTATATAGGCTGACGTGACTGAAAAATATATAAATAAAATAAAAAATAAATACTCAGACCGTTTCTTGCGTCATTAGGTTATTATAATGTTCCTCTAATAATCTTCTATGTAATTAATTAATTAAATCGGCTAAAACTTGTTTTTTTTCATGGCAACACCATCTTCAATCCAGTTCATCGATAATGCACTGTCTCCGACAGCCATTTTTCAACTTTCATACACAGATTACGCGCAGAAATGGATTATCAGAACCCATCTCATCTCTTTCCTCCATGGATATTCTTCATTTTCTCCATCAATCGACAATTTTACTCACGACGATGGAAGAACCGTGGTCCTGTTACAGGCAAGAGGCGATCTTCGTGTTTCCGATTCTTCTCCTCCGGTACCCATCACGATTTGGCTCCACGAGAATTATCCTTACGAACCGCCCATCGTCTTCGTTTCGTGTCCGTCTGCGGCGTGTCGGATCATTCATGATCACCCGTTCGTCCAACCTTCCGGTTTAACCATCGCTCCTTACCTTCTCATGTGGATATACCCTAGTTCGAACGTTTCCCACCTCGTTTTTACTCTCGTTGAGCTTCTTACCCTTTATTATCCTTTTGAGCTTTCTTGTAATAGTTTCAGTCTTCGTCGACCTTCTGCCATGAACGGATTTTCAGACAGACTTGACGATATAGAGCCTAATGCGCGCGCCGATAATGATCTGATTGAACAGTATACTGGAATTAACCTTCTCTTCCTATGATTTTCTTCTCCGCATAGAATTTACTTCTGGCTTTTTCTGTGCAGGCTTTCTGAAGATCTTCAATATGACATGGTGGCGTTGACCTCGAAAACCCAGCAAGAAATGGAGGATTTAATGAAAATCCAAATGGAAATTTTCAACCAGAAGAAAAGAAGTGAGAATCTGATTATGGGTCTTGATCACGAGAAGTCAGTTTTGGAAGAAAAAGTGAAGAATTTGAGGAATGAAATTGACGTTCTAATGAACTGGATCAAAGTTAATGATCCAAAATATTTGGCCGGAAACGGAAAGGGAAACGACGAGAGTTTTGAAGGCGCAGACGAGATATCTAAACTGGGTATTGAATGTTTGGCAGCAGATAATGCGATCGAGGATCTGATTTATGCGTTGGGAAAGACGGTGGAGGAAGGTCTGATGAGCTTCGAAGTGTACATGAAGATGGTGAGAAGCTTGGGGAGAGAGCAGTTCATACACAGAGCCACGCTCGTGAGAATCAACAGGCTTCATCTTCTAGACTGGGCTCACTCTTCCAATCTATGAAACAACACTTGTGGTTAAGATTTGTGTTAGAATTTGGTGTGACTCGAATTCTAGTTAGGCTGGGTCGGGCTTGTATATCAATATTAGGGTTTTACGTTTTCTCTATATATTGATACTTGAGTCGCAAAACTCATTGTACCTTTTGATTTTAGTGATTTATCCTCTCCCCGTGGTTTTTTTCCTTTATTCCACGTAAATCTTTGGTGTCCACTATTTTCGTTTTTCCAATTTCCGTTTCGATTCGATTTTTTCAACAGTTTGAATTCATATTGTTTCCTTTTCGAGCATAAATGCAAAATTTAGTGGTTTTGAGAGAAAAATAAATCTTAGATTTACGTAAAATCTCTTTCATAAAACAAATCAATAGCGCAGAGTTTATGAATGGGTCCGAACACTTGGGCATAAATCAGACTCAATCATAGCACCACGGCACGACACATGTTACATATCATAGAAGGCCTTTAATACAAGTTAAACAGTGAAAGCATGTCCTGGCGAGGGACGAGGAGAAGCTCAAGAGGAGTAATCTTAGGCAAAGTAATTCCACACCCTTCACTCATATCTACCGAAATCTCACTCTCCATTTCAAATCCCTGAATCAAACGAGCGAGCAAAAGATGGAGAATCTGAAAAGCCAGCGTCATACCTGGGCACGATCTTCTTCCTGATCCAAACGGCAAGAACTCGAAATTCTGACTTGAAAGCTCCCAATCTTCCCCTCTTTCGACGAACCTCTCTGGCAGGAACTCATCTGGGCTCGGCCAAACGGATGGATCTCTGTGCAGCTTCCATAGATTGATGAACAACCGCGTACCCTTTGAGACAGTGTAGCCGCATACTTGGCAATCTTCTGCGGCTTCGTGGGGGATCGATAATGGCGCTGGTGGGTATAGTCGGAGTGATTCTTTGACAATGGCTTGCAGGTAGAGCAGGTCTTTAATGTCGCCGTCTTCTACCCATCTTTGTTTTCCTACTTTCTCGTCTATTTCTTCTTGAGCTCTCTTCAGTTCATGCTTGTTGTTGAGTAATAATGATAACGTCCATACCATGTTGATGGCGGTGGTGTCTGAAGCGCCCACCATGGCAGTCTGCACGAGAATTAACTCTTATGGGAAATTCTCTGCAACATCTTCGTCTCCGTATTTCGAAACTTTTTTTGTAATTTGTTTCAAATTTTTCACATTTGTTCGTATGAAAACGTCTAAATGAATTCTAGATTTGGGGTTAGATCATCACTTACTGATACCATTCCTTTGATAACAGCTTCACGAGTGTGGCCAAATAGATAGTCATCGTCTTTGATCACTGAAAGCATTACGTCAATGATGTCGCCTCTCCCGCCGTCCACTGATCTGCTCGATCCATGATTTGATTTGATAGAATGTTCTTCAATCCAACTTTCTATCACGCTCCCCATTTCATCTGCGCTTTGTTTGATCGTTTTCAATTCCCCGGTAAAATAATCTATCACGCGGCCTAGAATCGGAATCAGATCCGAAGCAACAGGCATTCCGGAGACAGCCATGAATTTCTTTATGATTGCTTTGATTCTCTGCGCCTCTGCGTCAGTTTCCCCCGAGGGGCTGCAGAAATACCTTTTCCCGGCGATCATCTGAGTGATTATGTTAAGCGTTAGTTGTTCGATCCACTCTCCGATCGGAACCTTGGTCGGCCGGTTCGCGTTGCTCGAGCAAAGGGAATACAAATCCCTAACCATGCTTTCTATTTCTGCGACTCGGAATTGCTTCAACGAATCGAGCCGACGAGCGGAGAGGAGTTCGACCGTCGCGATCTTTCTCTGATGGCGCCAGTATTTGCCGTAAGGAGCGACTGCAAAACCGGCGTAGTTGAAACCCAAGTATTTCCCTTGGCTAGAGGTTGGGCGTGAGGCGAAGATTCGATCCTTCGTGCTCAAGCACTCTTTCATGGCTTCCGGACTACTGATCACCAGCGCACAGTCAAATCCCATTCGTAGGGTAAAAATAGGTCCATATTTGTCCGCCATGGCGCCCAAAGTTCGAGCGAGAGGAGCTCTACCGCCTAATAGATGGAGGTGGCCAATAATGGGGAACCCACCAGATGGCTCAGGTGGTGATTTGAGCATGATTTGGGAAGTTTTCTTCATCCTCCATAGCCACAAGACGACAAGAAATAAGGCCGCCATTCCTAAGAAATGAGAGAGAGACTCCATGATCGGTAAATCAGTCAGCTTGGGAGGAGAAGAAAGTGATCGAGAAAATGGTCGACGACCCATGCAACTAGAAGATAGTCAAAGGGCTTAGCAATTAACGACCAACCTTGAAATATTCAAATTAAAAATTAATCTTAAAAAAAATTATATTAACCCATCATTCTCAGTTTGACGTATAAGTCATTTTGTTGAATAGAATAATAATTTATCATATTTATATTAATGTATTGTTTTGATTTTAATCTATAATTTATTTGCTTGTGCGTGAGTGTGTATGAGTTAATTCATTGTTTTCACTAAGCAAGTGATTGCTCCAACTAGACTTTTCGTTTTTGTCAACTAGAAATGACCTGCACCCATCATTGAATCAATGACTACAGGTTGGTTCTCGGTTTTTAAGGACCTAAATCGATGAAACGTTTTAGCCGAAATCCAAATTCAACGTGTAGTCGGGTTCAAATACGACACGTACCCAACAAATTCCAACCTATATTCAACCCAAATTCATATATTTTAACAAAAGTAAATTATATTAATTTTAGAATCGAACTCAAGATTTGATTTGGTTCGGTTGGTTCCTACCTTCACATGGTTTGGATTCGATTTCTTCTAGCCTTGTCTCCGGGTTATCATTCGAACTATGTTCTTCATAAACAGTAGGACATTCTCTTAGTTGCCACTCACACGTGTAGATCCTCCATGATCCCCTGAAATTGCATACAGTGAAGATGGAAGGCGAGGAGTGAGAAGAAGCTCAAGTGGAGTAATTTTAGGCAAACTAATTCCAGACCCTTCACTCATATCTACTCCAATCTCACTCTCCATTTCAAAACCCTGAATCAAACGAGCAAGCAGCAAATGCAGAACCTGCAAAGCCAGTGTCATGCCAGGGCAACGCCTTCTTCCTGAACCAAATGGCAGAAACTCATAGTTATGACCAGAAGGCTCGAATTCTTCTCCTCTTTCCACGAACCTCTCCGGGGAAAACTCATCTGGGTTAGCCCAGACTGTTGGGTCTCTATGCAGCTTCCATAGATTCATGAACAAGCGCGTCCCCTTTGGAACGTGGTAGCCACAGACTTGGCAATCTTCAGTTGCTTCGTGAGGAACAGATAATGGGGCTGGTGGGTATAATCGCAGTGATTCTTTGACAATGGCTTGAAGAAAGATTAGGTCTTTTATGTCGTCATCTTCTACCCATCTTTCCTTTCCAACTATGGAGTCTATTTCTGTTTGAGCTCTCGTCAATACATGCTTGTTGTTGAGTAATAATGAAAGCGCCCATACCATGGTAATGGCGGTCGAGTCTGACGCTGCTGCCATTACACCCTGCCGAAGAAATAATTTGTAAGTTTACAAGGTTTCAGTCTATAATATCTGTAATCAAGGGTTATTTCTTGACTTACCGCCACCATTCCTTTGATGACAGCTTCTCGAGTGTGGCCAAACAGAGTCTCATCGTCTTCAGTGACTGAGAGCATAATATCTATGAAGTCGCCTCTCTCATGGCAGACTGATTTACTTGCATCGGTCTTTACCTTGACGGAATGTTCTTCGATCCAACTTTCTACCAAACTTCCCAGTTCGTTTGCGCAACGTTTCATCGTCTTCAATTGACCAGAGAAATAATCTAGAAAGTGGCCGAAAATGGGAATTATATCGGAAGCAACAAGTACGCCTGAAACAAACATGAATGTCTTTATGATTTTGTTAATTCTCTGTGCCTCTTCGTCAATTTCTCCACCGGAGCTGTAGAAATACTTCTTTCCGGCGATTACTCTGGTGATAATGTTCAGAGTTAGCTGCTCGATCCACTCGCCTATCGGGACTTTGGTCGGCCGATTTGCGTTGGCCGCACATAGCGAATGTAAATCCCCAATCATGCTTTCTACCTCGGCGATTCGGACGTGCTTCAACGAATCGAGCCGCCGAGCAGAGAGGAGTTCGATTGTCGCTATTTTCCTCTGAAAACGCCAATATTTCCCGTAAGGAGCGAATCCAAACGCAGCGTTATTGAAACCTAGATACTTACCTTGGCTAGAGGCTGGGCGAGAGGCGAAGATTCGATCATTCGTGCTCAAGCACTCTTTCATGGCTTCTTGGCTACTGATCACCAGCGCGCGGTGGGTTCCGAGACGGATTGTAAAGATCGGTCCGTATTTGTCGGCCATGGCTGCCATTGTTCGAGCCAGAGGAACTTTGCCGCCTAACTGGTGGAGGTGACCTATAATCGGCAAAGCACCGGACGGTTCCGGAGGTAATTTGAGCGTGATTTTGGATTTCTGCGTCATCCACCATAACCACGAGAGAACGATAATCAAGGCTCCGATTCCAGGGATATGAGAGAAGAACTCCATGACCCTAGCCTATGTTGGTTCTGGACCCAGGAAGATGGTGAAAACACAGTGAAGAAAAGCGCAGAAATGTTCATTCATAATCATCGGTATTTACAGAGCATTCTAACTAACTTTAACAACTAAACATACAAGCTGGAAAAACTAAACAACTGAAAAAAAACACCAGAAAAACAAAAAAAAAAAAACAACCAGAGGGTATAACGAGAGTCGTTATTCCCTCGATCTCAGGATTATTTTCTCACAAATCTCCCCCTAATCCTGAGACGACTCCAAGTCACGAACTCCAAGCAGCTGACGCATGGCTGCTATCTTCACTCCCGACAGTGCCTTCGTCAACACATCAGCTCTCTGTTCTCCGGTATTGATAAACTCCACCATTATTTTCCCTTTCTCAACACATTCCCTGATAAAATGAAAACGTGTATCTATGTGTTTGCTACGCCCGTGGAACACTGGATTTTTCATAAGCGCTATGGCAGATCTATTATCAACAAATAAAATAACTTGTTTCGGCTCCATATCAGTTAACTCACTGACTAAACTCCTTAACCATAATGCTTGACAAGCAGCATCAGTTGCTGCCATGAATTCAGCCTCACACAATGAGAGAGCTACTGTCTTTTGCTTTTGTGAATTCCAGGACACCAGATTTTCATTAAAGTAGAACGCCATTCCACTTGTGCTTTTCCTCTCATCGCAATCACCAGCTAAATCACTGTCTGAATACCCGTAAATATCAAACTCCTGGGATCCCTTCACATAAGCAAGCCCAAAATGGATTGTGCCTTTCAAATACCTGAGGATCTGCTTAACCACCTTGTGATGCATTACTGTAGGTTTGTCCATGTACCTGCTTGCCATTCCCACTGCGTATGAGAGGTCTGGTCGTGTGTGCAGCAAGTATCTAAGGCACCCAATGATACGTCTAAAATCTGTGGCATCAACTGGGTTTCCTTCCAAGTCTTTGTGCAGCTTTGTCTTGGGTTCCATCGAATATTTTGTGGCATTGCAGTCTGCCATTTTAAACTGAGACAAGATCTTCTTAGCATAGGCTGATTGTTTGAGCAAAATTCGACCCTTCTGTTGTTCCACCTCAAATCCTAAGTAATAAGAGAGAAGGTTCAAATCACTCATCTCAAACTCTGCCATCATTTGTTGCTTGAATTTCTGCACTTCTGCGATGCTTTCTCCTGTTACAATCAGATCGTCAACATATACTCCAACAATCACTCTTGCTTCTCCTTTATTTCTTATGTAAACTGCCTGATCTTGAGTGCATTTTCTGAAGCCCAGTTCTGTTAGGCTCCTGTCCAAGCGTATGCTCCAAGCTCGTGGAGCTTGCCTTAGTCCATAGAGTGCCTTTGACAGCTTATACACCCTATGCTTCTGGTTCTGTACTTCAAACCCTTCTGGTTGGGTAACATAAACCTCTTCTTTCAACTCCCCATTAAGGAATGCTGACTTCACATCTAAATGGTGTACTTCCCAGCCTTGATTTGCAGCAAGTGCAAGGATAACTCGAACAATGTCAAGTCTTGCTACAGGTGCAAACACTTCTTCGAAATCGATTCCCTGCTTTTGTACATAGTCTTTTGCCACCAACCTTGCTTTGTGCTTAACAACTTCACCATCTGAATTCTTCTTTAATTTGAATACCCATCTTAGGCCTATGGGCTTGTGACCTAATGGAAGTTCTGTTAGGGTCCAGGTTCGGTTTCTTTCAATAGAGGTCATCTCCTCCTTCATTGCTTCGTACCAGTGGATATTCGTTGCAGCTTCCTGGAAACAAGCTGGTTCTTCAGACATCACCATCATCACCTCACTTTCTTCTTCATCGATAGCAACCATTTCCTCAGTGTTGGCGTAAATATCATTGATTGACCTGAGCCGAATGGGTCTGTCTTGTGATTCAGGCGAGCTGGTTAATAAAGATGGTGTAACTTCACGAGCGCTTGACGGAAGTGAAGGTGAACTTGCAGTTTCTGGAGAGCTTACAGTTTCTGGTGAACTTACAGTTTCTGGCGCTGGTTGTGTGAAATCTTCAGCGTCTGTATCATCACCCGGTTCATCAGAATAAAGTGCATCCAACATGATGAACTCCGACGACTGCCCTTCACTGTTAGTGCCTGCATTCCAAGACCATTTAAGATTTTCTTGAAACATGACATCTCTACTTACTTGAAGCTTGTTTCGGTTCGGGTCAAATAACCGATGAGCTTTGCAACCTTCCTCTACACCCAAGTAGACCATGGGCGAGCTTCTGTCGTCTAGTTTCTTCAGATGAGGAACTGTATTTTTTGCATATCCCACGCAGCCGAATACTCTCAAGTGTGCGAGGTGAGGTTTTCTTCCCATCCAAGCTTCAAATGGGGTGCACTCTCCTAGTATCTTAGTTGGGAGACGATTCTGCAAATAGACGGCGTGTCGAACTGCCTCTCCCCAGAACTTTGCAGGTACGTGCATGCTTTTGAGTAGTGATCTTGTCATGGCCATTACTGTACGGTTACGGCGTTCCACAACGCCATTCTGCTGCGGTGTGTAGGGAGCTGTGAGGTGCCTCTCAATCCCTTCATTTTCACAGAAGCGGGTAAACTCAGTGGATAGAAATTCGCCACCGCGATCTGTCCGGAGTGTTTTGATTTTATACTCCGTTTTGTTCTCTGTCAGAGACTTGAGCTTTTTGAAAGCCATGAAGGCTTCGTTCTTTGCTGCCAAAACATACACCCACATCCACCTAGTGAAATCATCAACAATCAAGAGGAAGTATTTATTACCACCGAGTGTGCATGGTGAAATTGGCCCACAAATATCTGCATGGAGGAGTTCCAGTGGCTTCTCTGCTCTATATTTTGTCTGGTGCGGGAACGTCAATCGTGGATGCTTGGCTATCACACACGCCTCACATAACTTGTTTGGTTTAGATAATAATGGCACACCAACTGCCATCTTCTTCTCCCCCAAAAGTTTCAGATCATGAAAATTTACGTGGCCGAGTCTTGCATGCCATAACCATGCTGGGTCATCTAAGCTTGTTAGGAGACACACCTGCTTGAAAGTCTTCAACTTTATCTTGTACAGGCGGTTTTGTGTTCTCTTCACCATCATCAAAAGCTTCCCACTTCTGTCAAGTATTTTCATGGTTTCTCCTACCATGTGTACCTCGTTCCCATCTTCTGTCATTTGCCCAAGGCTTATAATATTACTACACAGTTTAGGAATGTAGTATACCTCCTGGAGAATTTTCTGATCGCCGTTCTTGCAATCAAACACAACAGTCCCCTTTCCCATGATCTGGATGGTTGATCCATCGCCAAACTTCACCCTCCCGGTAACAGCTTCATCCAACTCTTGGAACTTCTGGCGATGCCCAGTCATGTGGTTGCTTGCACCGTTGTCAAGATACCAGACGTCTTCGTTTTCTCCCTTCTGGTCGCCACAGTATCTTTCTGGTAATATTCTCTCTTCGCTGAGCAATACAGCATCCTGCTGTTCACGCTTGGTATGTGTTACCTCCTGGGACATAGTCATCAACAGCGCCGGTTCTTCATCAGTGTCGCGAGTGAGATTTGCTTCATCATCATGATGTTTGCTGCGGCATTCAGACGCGTAATGTCCCATTTTCTCACAGTTCCAACATTTTATGTGGCTCTTGTCGCGAGTGCCATTGTTGGTGCTATTAGTGCCGCCTGTATTTTCTTTGCGCGGCCCATTACGACCACAGCCACGACCGCGGCCTCGCCCTCGCCATTTGCCACGATCTGCTCCGTTGGAACCACGGCCCTTTTCTCCCGACGAGGAGTCACTGTTGCTCCCCTTCTTTCGGGCTTGCCATTCAGCATGGGTGAGTAACAGTTGGCCCTCAGTACCGTTGGTGTTGCCGCGTAATCGCGTTGTTCGTTCCTCATACGCCTTTAATCGTCCTATAGCCTTCTCAAATGGCATGGTCTTGAGATCGTAGAATTGTTCGATCCCGGCGACGATGGGGAAGAACTTCTCAGGAACAGAATCAAGCAGTTTCTTAACCAGAGAAGAGTCTTCAAGTGTTTCACCGAGGGTTGAAAACTTGCTGGTTATTGCACTGAGTTTTCCGGCGAACTCATCGATCGTCTCGGCCTCCTTCATTCGAAGAGCATCAAACTCACTTTTTAGTGTCTGGACACGTGCCTTCTTGACTCGATCACCACCCAAGTACCTTGTCTTGAGGCTATCCCAAGTTTCTTTTGCTGTTTTCTTCTTTGCGATTTGGAGAAGGATATCTTCTGGGACACACTGCAGGATGAAGGCCCGCGCTGTCTTATCCTTTTTTCCATCCACTCGTGCTCCTTCTGTGGGCTCAACCGCCTCCCAGACTCCTTGAGCATCAAGGATCGCTTCTGTCTTTATCGCCCATACCGCGTAATTGTGAGGGCTCAGCATCGGATAGTGAAACGACACCCCGCCGTTTTCCTTTGCTACATGCTGATGGACATTTGACATTTTTTAATGCAAATGTGAAAGCACGCTCTGATACCAGATGTTGGTTCTGGACCCAGGAAGATGGTGAAAACACAGTGAAGAAAAGCGCAGAAATGTTCATTCATAATCATCGGTATTTACAGAGCATTCTAACTAACTTTAACAACTAAACATAAAAGCTGGAAAAACTAAACAACTGAAAAACTAAAACACCAGAAAAAAAAAAAAAAAAAAAAAAACAACCAGAGGGTATAACGAGAGTCGTTATTCCCTCGATCTCAGGATTATTTTCTCACAGCCTAAGCAAGATCCCACTTTGAAGAAAGACCACCATTGATAGACTCTTCTTGCCATTAATGTTTAAAAGTCAACGTGAATTTAGTTTTGTTATAATAGACGTGTCTATAAAAAAACTAACAATAAAATTAATGTATAAAATTTTAATAAATGAAAATTTAAAAAGCATATAAGAGAAATTTAGAGTACAAATATCAAATTACATTGGAGAGTTTATGTGCGGTAAATTATTAAAGTGCATAAAATTTAGGGCAAAATACGAAACAAATAAAGTTCACATCGGCCACCCTCGAGAATAATTTGTATTTTTTGTCGCACTATGATTTTTTAGCTTAACAAAAACATAATTCCCGGTGTCGTCGATTTACAATATGATTTAATGAGATTGGTCCAATTTTAGCTTGTGTAGAATCCACTATCTACTTGAATAAATAGTCTTTCTATTTGCACATTTGTCCTAGGAGTGAAAAAAATTCACACCCATTGTTTGGTGAAACTTGACTCTTTTACGCGATAAAGATGATAAATTTGCATCAAATATAAATTAAACTTAAGAAATGTTTATGAATGTCCGAAAAACATATTTTTATGTAGTGAATTTGGTGTAGCAACAAATCTCGTAACACAAGCATAATTAACACTAGAACAATTTAAATATTGGTTATTATGTTACCACGGCATTACTACTCCCTCCTTCCTAAATGTATGCTTTAAAACAATTATAAAGCACGTGTCATGTATTTTTAAAACAACACATTCACCCATACAATGATATTTGAAATAAATAGATTCAATTTAATGTAATAGTTTTGAAAAACCAATTATGCTCAATTCACCGCAAATTATCATTTCAACACATTTCAGTAAAATATTTGAAATTAATCATTTCACAATTCATGCTTTTCATAAAAACAATATCAATTCTCACTTCAACATATCCAATCTCAACCAAATCTTAATCAAATCTATGCTAACTCTAAGACAGTAATTAAAATTATCTCCACCTATCAAGTGAATAAAGTCTAATCTAATTATTCTAATCGTTAGAGATATTTACCATACGTTGATTCCTCTACTTTTTCTCGAAATCTCCACCGAATCTATTGATTTCTACACCAAAACGTTCCTCTCAACGAGTTGAACGATTTATCCTAAATGACGGATCAACGAATCTAACTTTTCCTCCTCCTTTTCTCTCTCTTTTCTCGCGAGTTTTTCTTTCTCCCTCACGGTTTTTCTTCTCTCTCTCTTTTCTTTCTCTCTTCTTTCTCTCTTCCTCTCTCTTTCTCTCTGCTTTCCTCTTTTTCCCACGTAAGATCAGCCACTTACCCCTTTTAAAAAAAACATTTCCAAGGGTAAATTATTAATTACCCTTTTACGAGGTTTATCCAACTAAATTGTCTATTTTGCCCTTCCTATTTTAGTAAATTACCAAAATACCTAGTTTAATTAACCCTTAATCATTCTTAATTTTAATCTAACCCAATTAGATTAGTTTTAATCTAATCTTATTTCCTTAATCATAATTATTAAAATAAAAATCGTATGAAATTTTTATTTTCTCTCATGAACAGTAAACAGTGAATAGTGCCGATCGATCGACAGTTGTTATGTGTTTCATAACCAGGATTTTGATTTTTGATTTTTTTTTTAATAGTATCCGAGACCGTTTTGAACTTTTCCTTGCAAATTGTCCAATTTTTACCTTTTGATGTATTATTTCTCCTATACCACTTATACAACTCTTATTTACATATCATTCATAATGTACATCCAAAATTATAATTTAGTTCAAAAATTTTCAAACTATTACAAAGAGATAATGTCCCTTGAAAGTATCATAAAATTCTCTTGACGGATTTCCAATGAACATCAGAAGGGGCATGCATAAATTGACAAACCTTGTTAACCGTGAAGGATATATCTGGTCTTGTAAGGCAAGTACACAAATGTTTGGAGAGAACGGAACCCAAAACCATTGGGGTGGGAACAGGTTTGCACGAACCCATCTTGACCTTGTGGAGTAGCTCGAAGATATAACGAGATTGAGAAAAATGCATACCAGTACAAGTTCGAGTAACCGAGATGCCGAGGAAGTAAAAGAGAGAGCCTAGATCGCGAACCACAAACTGAAGATGCAAATAAGCAAGGAACTGATCCAACAAAGATGGAGAATTTCCAGTAAGAATGATGTTGTCGACATATACTAGCTTAATGAGAATGGAGGAGTTCTTCCTACAAATGAACAGAGAAGAGTCAGACTTTGATGTTGAGAAGCCCCAAGCAAGAAGAACAATGTATAGCTTGGTGTACCAATTTCTAGGAGATTGTTTGAGGCCATACAATGCTTTCCGTAAGAGACAGACAACAGATGGTTGGGAGGGATCGACGAAGCCAGGAGGTTGTTGCATAAAAACTGTGTTAGTTAAATCTCCATAAAGGAAAGCATAACTGATATCAAGCTGCCTGATAAACCAACCTAGAGAGACGACTAACGCTAAGGTTGTGCGGATAGTGGTCGATTTTACTACTGGACTGAAGGTTTCATCATAATCAATACATTCAGTTTGATCATAGCCTTTTGCTACTAACTGGGCCTCATGATGGTGGATTGAACCATCGGAATTAAGTTTGATTTTGAAAACTCACTTGCATCCAATAAGCTTAGCACCTCGTGGCAAGGAAACCAGCTGTCATGTATTGTTCTTGTGAAGAGCTGAAATTTCATCTTTTATGGCAAGTAACCAATATTGAGACTTGGAGGCTTGCTGAAAGGTTTGCGATTCCAAGGGTAAATCAGATTGTGCAGATAGAGCCTTTGGTTTGTAGATACCATCATTTGATCATGTTCTCATAGAATGACGATTGACCGGGGGTGATCAAGGACACGAGGTAGATGTGTGAGCAAGTAATGTAGTAGGAGGAGGTGCTACTAGGTTAGTGGGGAAAGAGGAAGGGAAAAAGGGAGAGGTTGTGAGGGCAGGCACAGGTGAGTTGGTAGGTTGAGAGAGAAGAGGGAGAAAAGGTAATGTTGGAATGAGAAGAGAAAGAGAAGTGGACGTTGGCGTAGAAGGAGAGTGAGAGCAAAATTGAAAGGATGACTCACCAAAAGTGCCGTGACGGGTGATATAAATTTTATTGGACATGTTGTTGAGACAAATAAAACCTTTATGATTGGGGCTATAACCTAAGAAGGCAGACAGAGCGGAGCAGGGTTGTAATTTGTGATCATTGAAGGGATGGAGGAATGGAAAACAAAGACAGTCAAAGACACGTAGAGATGAATAGGGTGGAACCGAATTAAAGAACCATTAATGAGATGATTTGTTATTTAAAACCGGAGTGGGCAAAAAATTGATTAGAGTAGTGGCAATAGCAAAGGCATGTAGCCAAAATTGTTGTCGAACGGATGAATGGAATAGTAGAGCTAAACTTGTTTCAACAACATGATGATTTTTGCGCTCTACTCGATCATTTTGATTTGGAGTGTACGGATAAGAGATACGATGGTAAATCCCAAGTGATTTAAAAACATTAGAGAGGGAACAAAATTCATCACCTCAATCAGATTGGATAGATTTAATGTTGAAGCCAAATTGATTTTGAACCAGTTTATAAAATTCCATGAAAGAATTGTGGACTTCAATCTTTAGTTTTAAATAGTAAAGCCATATGAACCTCGTGCAATTATCAACAAATAAGAGGAAATAACGAGCACCAATAAAAGAAGCAACAGGAGAAGAGCGCCAAACATCAGTGTGCACAATATCAAGTGGAATTAATGCACAAGAATTAGATAATGGAAAAAGGTAAACGGTGATTCTTACTCATTTGACAAGCAATACAAAGTTTGGAGATAAAAGGCTTGGAAAATGAAACATTACAAAGTGGAAAACAAAATTTAAAACAGAGGGTACTGGATGTCCTAAACAAAGGTGCCACAACGAGAACAAGTGGCTAGATTGATTTGAGGCCGAAGGGGAAAAATGAGCAGATAATGCTTGAGGAACCGATGGAGTTTTGTAGAACCCATTACTGAGAGAGCCCCAAAGAAGGATCTGGTAGAGCCCCAAAGAAGGATCTGGTGAGAGCTCTGATCCTTGATAAGAAAACAATCTGCGTGAAATTCTACGAAAACAGAATTTTCTTGACAAAGTTGATGTATGCTAAGAAGGTTATGAGACATGTGAGGAATATGGAAAACATTTCCTAGGTGAAGATTACGGGTGGTAGTGGGCAGTAAAGCAGAACCAAAGTGTTTAATGGATAAAAGCTTACCGTCGGTCGTCAAAACTTGGTGTTGTCCCTGGTAGGAGGGTTGGATGGAGCAGAGTGGAAGAGTCTGGCGTGAAGTGGTGTGTTGCTCTGGAGTCGAGCATCCACAGGGAATTAGAGACTGAGGTAGTCGGAGACGGGAGAGGCAATATTCTGACAGTGTTAACTTGAGGGTGACCGGAGCTGAAACTCGGTTAGGGTAGATGAGCTTGGTGGTGCTGCGAGTGAAAGGCCGGTGGAGGAAGAAAACCATGGGTTTGAAGGGCTTGGTGTTGAGGAGGCTTGTAGGACCCATTCAGCCAATGATAGCAGATTGCAGCCGAGTGGCTCAATTTGTTATAAATTTGGCATCTGGGATTACTGTGGAAAGCGGGCTGTTGGGGCGCCACGCGGGTTGAGCGCCAAACCCGAATGATCCCTGATATCCGGCAGATGGAGGCGCATACCTAGGTTTGTACGGAGTTTGAGGGAACGGCCGAGAAGGACGATGGAAGCTATGGACGGCGATGTTGGCCTGAAGGAGACTTGGAGTGGGAAACGCAGCTGTAGGATTCTGTTTCTCCAACCGAAAATTGTAACTCTGGAGTAAGCTGCAAATCTTTTACATAGGGGGTTGGTCTGCACGACCCGTGATGGACGTAAGAAATGGGTTGTAATCATTGCCTAGTCTATTGAGGAAGTAGAGAACCTGATCACGGTAGGAGACCGGTTCGCCAATGACCGATAAAGTATTGCACATCAAGGTAAGTTTTTGAATATATGTGGTTGCTAAAAGACTATCCTTCGACAGAGTGTGAAGTTGGCTTCTGAGGTCTGTTATTCTGGCTAATGAAGAAGAATAGAGTTTGGCGAGGGCAAGCCAGATTTCACTGGCGTGTGGAAGGAGATGATATGAGGCGGAATAGATTTCGAGAGAGAGGAGAAAATTCAACTTATAATGAGCCAGTTGTACCGCTGCCAAAGGGTAAAATTCGGATTGAGCTAGAGGGAGAGCAAGTCTAAGAACGGAGGAGCAAGAAAAGTCAAAGAGCCATCAAGTATGTTATCAATATCATTTGTTATTACAATATTGAGAATTTGTGTTTTTTCGATCAAGTAGTTGTTATTGTCTAGATTTATGGTTAAGGTTTGGTTAATCGAAGGGAATGGAGGTAGAGAAGCGACGAGAGGATTGTACATGAAGATTCCATTTGACTCTGATACTGTGATAACCCGAATGTGAACATATGTGTAGGACTGCGGGGCAAACCTCGGGTTGTGGGGCAAATCTCGGGACCTAAGCCGAGTATAGTCGAATCCCGGACTCGAGTATAGGCGAATCCCGGGTCATAAAGAGGGGGTTGCACAATCCTACATCGCTTGGGGAAGTACATGGAAATGAAACATAATGCTAAGAGCTCCCTCCAAGATAGCAAGACGCGGTTTGGGAGCACATTGGCAACGGACCCATAGAAAACTACGAAGTTAAAGGCTTTGCGTGAGCACAATTACGAGGTGGCGGACCTCCGGAAGTTCTCGCCAAACAAAGGATGTGAGGGGCGGATATTGGGCTACGACCCAATCCCCAGAGCGGACAATATCTTGCTGAGGAAACAGGGTCATTAACAAATTGTAGCTAGCCTGTACCAACCGGAAAATGTGGGCAACGAGGACGTTTGGCTCGCCGAAGGGGGGGGATTGGGATAACCCAGAATGTGACGTATGTGTTTTACGAATGCGGGGGTTAAACCTCGCGTTCGGGGCAACCTCGGGACCTAAGCCGAGTATAGGCGAATCCCGGACTCGAGTATAGGCGAATCCCGGGTCATAAAGAGGGGGTTGTCACAATCCTACATCGCTTGAGGAAGTAGAGAACCTGATCACGGTAGGAGACCGGTTCGCCAATGACCGATAAAGTATTGCACATCAAGGTAAGTTTTTGAATATATGTGGTTGCTAAAAGACTATCCTTCGACAGAGTGTGAAGTTGGCTTCTGAGGTCTGTTATTCTGGCTAATGAAGAAGAATAGAGTTTGGCGAGGGCAAGCCAGATTTCACTGGCGTGTGGAAGGAGATGATATGAGGCGGAATAGATTTCGAGAGAGAGGAGAAAATTCAACTTATAATGAGCCAGTTGTACCGCTGCCAAAGGGTAAAATTCGGATTGAGCTAGAGGGAGAGCAAGTCTAAGAACGGAGGAGCAAGAAAAGTCAAAAGAGCCATCAAGTATGTTATCAATATCATTTGTTATTACAATATTGAGAATTTGTGTTTTTTCGATCAAGTAGTTGTTATTGTCTAGATTTATGGTTAAGGTTTGGTTAATCGAAGGGAATGGAGGTAGAGAAGCGACGAGAGGATTGTACATGAAGATTCCATTTGACTCTGATACTGTGATAACCCGAATGTGAACATATGTGTAGGACTGCGGGGCAAACCTCGGGTTGTGGGGCAAATCTCGGGACCTAAGCCGAGTATAGTCGAATCCCGGACTCGAGTATAGGCGAATCCCGGGTCATAAAGAGGGGGTTGTCACAATCCTACATCGCTTGGGGAAGTACATGGAAATGAAACATATGTAAGAGATCCCTCCCAAGATAGCAAGACGCGTTTTGGAGCACAATTGGCAACGGATCCCATAAGAACTCCGAAGTTAAAAGTGCTTTGGTGAGAGCAATTCGAGGTTGGGTGACCTTCCGGGAAGTTCTCGCCAAACAAAGCTGTGAGGGGAGGATATTGGGCTACGACCCAATCCCCAGAGCGGACAATATCTTGCTGAGAAACAGGGTCATTACAAATTGTATCAGAGCCTGTACCAAACCGGAAATGTGGCCAACGAGGACGTTGGGCTCCCGAATGGGGGTGATTGTGATAACCCGAATGTGAACGTATGTGTACGACTGCGGGGGTAAACCTCGCGTTGCGGGGCAAACCTCGGGACCTAAGCCGAGTATAGGCGAATCTCGGACTCGAGTATAGACGAATCCCAGGTCATAAAGAGGGGGTTGTCACAATCTCACATCGCTTGGGGAAGTACATGGAAATTAAACATATGTAAGAGATCACTCCAAAGATAGCAAGACGCGTTTTGGAGCACAATTGGCAACGGATCCCATAAGAACTCCGAAGTTAAAAGTGCTTTGGCGAGAGCAATTTGAGGTTGGGTGACCTTCCGGGAAGTTCTCGTCAAATCAAAGCCGTGAGGGGAGAATATTGGGCTACAACCCAATCCCCAGAGCGGACAATATCTTGCTGGGAAACGGGATCGTTACAGATACCAAGTTGAGAAACTTAAGAAGAGAAAATGCTCAAACAGGACAATGCAGGAGACGACAAGGAGGAAGAAGAAGCAGAGGAGAGAATTTGTATTCTGTTTCTATTTTTATTAAAACACATTTTGATGTACAAGGTGCAGGTATTTATTTATTTATATTGAAATGAAAGCACATAATTAGAGACTAAATTAATCACCATTTACATTAACACTAGCCTTGTCTCCAAGATATCATTCAAACTATGTTCTTCATAAACAGTAGGACATTCTCTTAGTTGCCACTTACATGCGTAGATCCTCCATGATCCCCTGAGATTGCATACAGTGAAGATGGAAGGCGAGGAGTGAGAAGAAGCTCAAGTGGAGTAATTTTAGGCAAAGTAATTCCAGACCCTTCACTCATATCTACTCCAATCTCACTCTCCATTTCAAAACCCTGAATCAAACGAGCAAGCAGCAAATGCAGAACCTGCAAAGCCAGTGTCATGCCAGGGCAACGCCTTCTTCCTGACCCAAATGGCAGAAACTCATAGTTATGACCAGAAGGCTCGAATTCTTCTCCTCTTTCCACGAACCTCTCCGGGGAAAACTCATCTGGGTTAGCCCAGACTGTTGGGTCTCTATGCAGCTTCCACAGATTCATGAACAAGCGCGTCCCCTTTGGAACGTGGTAGCCACAGACTTGGCAATCTTCAGTTGCTTCGTGAGGAACAGATAATGGAGCTGGTGGGTATAATCGCAGTGATTCTTTGACAATGGCTTGAAGAAAGATTAGGTCTTTTATGTCGTCATCTTCTACCCATCTTTCCTTTCCAACTATGGAGTCTATTTCTGTTTGAGCTCTCGTCAATACATGCTTGTTGTTGAGTAATAATGAAAGCGCCCATACCATGGTAATGGCGGTCGTGTCTGACGCCGCCGCCATTACACCCTGCCGAAGAAATAATTTGTAAGTTTACAAGGTTTCAGTCTATAATATCTGTAATCAAGGGTTATTTCTTGACTTACCGCCACCATTCCTTTGATGACAGCTTCTCGAGTGTGGCCAAACAGAGTCTCATCGTCTTCAGTGACTGAGAGCATAATATCTATGAAGTCGCCTCTCTCATGGCAGACTGATTTACTTGCATCGGTCTTTACCTTGACGGAATGTTCTTCGATCCAACTTTCTACCACACTTCCCAGTTCGTTTGCGCAACGTTTCATCGTCTTCAAATGACTAGCGAAATAATCTAGAAAGTGGCCGAAAATGGGAATTATATCGGAAGCAACAAGTACGCCTGAAACAAACATGAATGTCTTTATGATTTTGTTAATTCTCTGTGCCTCTTCGTCAATTTCTCCACCCGAGCTGTAGAAATACTTCTTTCCCGCGATTACTCTGGTGATAATGTTCAGAGTTAGCTGCTTCATCCACTCGCCTATCGGGACTTCAGTCGGCCGATTTGCGTTGGCCGCACATAGAGAATGTAAATCCCTAATCATGCTTTCTACCTCGGCGATTCGGACGTGCTTCAACGAATCGAGCCGCCGAGCAGAGAGGAGTTCCTTTGTCGCTATTTTCCTCTGAGAACGCCAATATTTCCCGTAAGGAGCGAATCCAAACGCAGCGTTATTGAAACCTAGGTACTTACCTTGGCTAGAGGTTGGGCGAGAGGCGAAGATTCGATCATTCGTGCTCAAGCACTCTTTCATGGCTTCTTGGCTACTGATCACCAGCGCGCGGTGGGTTCCGAGGCGGATTGTAAAGATCGGTCCGTATTTGTCGGCCATGTCTGCTATTGTTCGAGCCAGAGGAACTTTGCCGCCTAACTGGTGGAGGTGACCTATAATCGGCAACGCACCGGACGGTTCGGGAGGTAATTTGAGCGTGATTTTGGATTTCTGTGTCATCCACCATAACCACGAGAGAACGACAATCAAGGCTCCGATTCCAGGGATATGAGAGAAAAACTCCATGACCTTAGCCTAAGCAAGATCCCGCTTTGAAGAAAGTCCACCACTGATAGACTTTTCTTGCCATTAAGGTTTGAAAGTCAACGTGAATTTAGTTTTGTTATTATAGACGTATCTATCAAAAAAAATTAACACTGAAATTAATGTATAAAATTTTAATAAATGAAAATTTAAAAGCATATAAGAGAAATTTAGAGTACAAATATCAAATTACATTGGGTAAATTATCAAAGTGCATAAAATTTAGGGCAAAATACGAAACAAATAAAGTTCACATCGGCCACCCTCGAGAATAATTCGTAATTTTTGTCGCACTATGATTTTTTAGCATAACAGAAACATAATTCTCGTCGTCATCGATTTACAATCGAGATTGGTCCAATTTTGGCTTGTGTAGAATCCACTATTCTACTTGAATAAATAGTCTTTCTATTTGCACATTTGTCACAAGAGCAATGTTATGTTTATTATCTTAATTTATTCTCTTAAAATACACGCTGACGTGTCAAACAATGATTGATGTAATTAAAGTAAAATTAATGTAATAAATTATAAATAGTTAATTTATTACAACTTGAGTCATTGTTATATCGATTCGGCTCGCATAATCTCAAAAACACGAAACATTCAATCAAAGTCATAACAATAATTATCACAGTAAATAAATTTGATATTAATAACGTTAATATGGTTTTGCTCTCACTGGTCGGTCGAAACTTGCCGTATATTCAACTTTCAGACACAGCTCCAGTGAGCTATATAACGTGTAACGTCAACGTTCATCTCTCTCCTTTAAGCAATTTACTATTTGGCCCTTCTTCTCTGATGGTTAACGACGCGAGTCTAGTTTTGCGATCCGAGGAGCTAAATAGTAAAATCACTACACAACTGCCGGTGTTTTGACCTCTTTCTTGGTCCTTCGAACTTCCTCTCTCCAGAAACCATCAGAGTGAATCTCCCTCCTTGGCAGGGCACGAATCGTCGAATTCTCGCGGTTGAAAATTGCTTTCGTTTGGTCTGCTCTACGTGAAATCCAACTGAATGTTAATGATCGATTCCTAACTGTACCCATTTCTGCGGATTTCTTAGATTCCAGTTTTGTTGCCCCTCTTCTACAATAATATTTAATGGTTTTCTCCTCCTCAAGCTTCCTATAATTGCCATTGCTCTGTAACATTCCGGATTTATCATCTTGGAATCATTCGGAAATGGAGATTCCTTTCCGGGTTTGTGTTTTATCGTTAGCGCTCTGTCTTTTCGCATCTGGGTCGACTTCAATTGAAAATTTTAACCAGGCGTAAGTCATTCATATGATTTATTTTATTTTGCTTTATTGTTCTTGAAAATTAGCATTGATTGGAACTTGATAACATGAAATGAAATGTAGTATGTTGAAACTTTTGTTTTGTCTGCTTGTCTATGATCGCTGTGATTTCAATGCTAATTAGCATTGATTGGAACTTCCTTAAATGAAATGACATGCCGAATGCTGAAATTTACGTTTTGTCAGCTTGCTTATGATCGTTGTGATTCCAAGCTAATTTATTCAGTGTTACATTTTTGTTTGAGAAAAAATTCGAGTAGTTTCAATTCGTTGAAGAAGAAAGGCGTAAAGATTGAAGTAGGTGTTATTTAAGAATTTAATCAACGTCATGCCAGCTTAGCTAGTTAAAATTGTACATGGAAAGAGAGCCAAAATTAATTTGCAATGATTGAAAGAGCAATCCATTTTACTTTTACGAAGACCTTGCAATGGTCATAGACCCACCTCGGCCTCCTGGAGAAAAGGATTTCTGGACATTTATTGTTTTTGTATATGATTTTGACACTACAATATTCAACCTCGATACATTTTTGTGTTAGATGTGTGGTGTTTTGAAAAGATTATTGACAAAAAAAAATCATAGAAAAATATAATAAAAGATCACACGATGAAATTTAAATATATAATGTTATTGAACTTCTTTTTCGAGAAAATTCGGTATTATCAGTAGTGTGGCCTTTGGGGATCTAATGTGGTTTTAATTCTGCCAAGAAAAGGAGAAAACATGAAGATTCATATTTTTGTTGATCTTCTAGGTCGTTACTAATTTTTTTCCCTCTTGTAACAAACAAAATTAATGTCAAAAATGTAAAATCTACAAGAAGAAGAGGAATGAGGGAGGGGGGGTGGGGGAGAGGATAACTGTTTCTATGTCCTTCCTATTGGAAGCACCAATTAAGAAATTTCTATGTCCTTCCAATTGGAAAGCACCAAAAAGAAAGCCTAAACACTCTTCATTGAGAAGTCAAAAAACTTTAACTGTGTAAATTGTTTACAAAACCCTCCTATTGTTGTTAATCTGTGGGTTCTAAGGTTAAAGACTCTATGGACCTATTGTTTTATGGCATTTACTCAGGATTGTGTTTAAAAAAAAATTAGTTATTTGAATATTGTCCTGTTCAAAGAAACAGATTTTAGAGTAAAAAACCTTCGTGATTATCTTTCCAAAAGGATGATGATGGGCTAACGTCTTCCTAACTTAATAACAATCATCGAATCTTTTATTTGGAGATGTAGTATTATGTTGTCCGTGATTGAATGGCTAAAAACGTTTAAGCTACATGGAGGATCAGATGGAAGATATGCATTGTTGTGGAATGTATTAGTTTTATTGTAGCTAATAAAGGATAAAATCCAGTTTTATCTGGCTCGGTTGATCTCTGCTAATTACCTGCTGCAGTTTTTAAGTATAGTTTTGATTCTAGCCAATGAATTTTACTGTAGAATCAGTGACTATTACTATGCTTGTCATGCATTATATGCTCTGTAATTAAGAGACATTTCTTCTTATTACTTCGTGGTTTTCTTTCTTTCTGGATTACAAGTAATCACTAAAAGGTATTCCTCTTGCAAATTTTTGTTAATGCAGGTTTCCTATTGTGGAACCAGACTCTGGTCATACAAAACTTCGACTTTCAAGGGAAGGTTTGGAGGCCATTGAGAAAATCACTAACCCAATTGCAGCTGTTGCAGTAAGCTATTTATTGTCCTCTTACTTAGTAGTCATAATTTTATTTCCTTTGTGATTAATATGGAGAGACTTCGTTGTAACACTAAGGGACTGTAATTGCAATATTTATTCAAAGGGTATTTAACCATTTGTGAAAAGGCTGAAAATCCTTAGCCTGGATATGATGAAAGGGGGACCCACATGGTGAAAAAGGATATTAAATGTCCCCTGTTCTAGTAGGACCATTATTTTTTGTTTAATTGTTGGTTTCTCCACTAGTTAAATATTTTTATTTGTTTAGTGATTGTAATATCAATATTTTGCATAGAAAATGGTAGAGGTTGACAGTTCTATTAGAGGGTATGTGTGTTGTTAGTAACCACTTTGTTTTAAAAAAAGAAATTGTGACACATTTTGACGATTTCTTGTTATGGAATGGTATTGTGAACTGAAAAACGTCTCCATGACAGATAAAAAGAGAATACTCTCTCTCTCTCTCTCATATTTACTTTACTTGTTTGTTTAAATGAAGTTAACAGGTAGATGTAATTTTAGCAGGATGAGTATTCTAATGTTTTATGATTGCAATCTGCAAAATTTTGTTTTTTCCTATTTCATGCAACATCTTAGAATCTACACATTATTTTTGCAGAACAAAATATTTATGTTACTTGACACTTTTGTCTCTTTGTTTGCCTATTAAACTCTAAAAAAATCTTCATTGAACGGTTATAGTTCTTCACCTCACACTTCACTCGGTGTAACATCACTCGGTCTTCAGCCGATCAAAACCCTCCACTGGTTACTCCCAGCAACAAGGTTCGGCCCCTAATAATTTCATCATGGGGGGATTCAAACCCTGCATCTCTCTTTTGTGGAGAGAGATTCTTAACCAAGTGTTTCATAACCTTGATGCTGCGGGTATGGGACATACCCATGTTGTGGCTCTCCGGTTGAAGGTTCTGACCGGTGAAAGGATCCTGACCGGCAAGAAAGCTGAGTGAAATGCGAGGTGCGAAATCATAACATAAAATATCACTTGGTTAAAAGATCTCTCCCCACAAATGAGAGATGTAGAATTTGAATCCTCCCATGGTAGAATTATTGGGGATCGAAATTTATTGCTGGTGCAGTATGTGATCCACCATGATGTGGCTCCCCAGTTGAGGGTTCTGACTCGGTTAAAGGATCTCTCTCCACAACTGAGAGATGCAAGGTTTGAGTCTTCCCATGGTGAAATTATTGGAGACCGAACTCAGTTGCTGGTGGAGTATGGAACCTATCATGTTATGGCTTTCCGGTCGAAGGTTCTGACCGGCGAGAGGGCCGAGTGAAGTGCGAGATGGGGAGCACTCGGTCCTCTCGCCGGTCAGAACCTTTCACCGGTCAAAATCCTCGACCAGGGAGCTAAATCATGGTTGGGTCCCATACCCCCCAACAACAGGGTTCGGTCCCTAATAATTTCACCATGAGAAGATTTGAACCCTGCATCTCTTCTTTGTAAACATGAACCTAATGCTTTCTGTATGTTCTAAGGATATAGGTGCTTGAATTTCACTTTGACTTTTGTGTGAGATTAGTGACTCCCAAGAAACTTGATTAACTTTATGTAATTTGTTTTAAGCCTACAATTATTTTAATTTCAACCTTTTTAGCTATTGATTGCATACGTTATCAAGAACTTTTTTGATATATGATTTATTGTCTGGTTTTTGTCCTTTTTAATACTATATGTTGGTTTCATCTCAGGTTATTGGGCCTTACCGTTCTGGGAAGTCCTTTTTGCTTAACCAACTTCTGTCTCTTTCTTGCTATAAAGGTGTTGTCACTGTTTCTTATTGTCTTATGTCTTTCTACCGGTGATGATGATGTGTGATACTGATATCATGAACAATTTGAAGTTCAACTGTAGTTAAATGTTTTTCATCTCAGGATTTGGGGTGGGACATATGCGTGAGACTAATACAAAAGGTAATTACAATTGTGTATTCAATATCAGAGACTTTCCTTGCTTGATTGCTTCTTATGCTTGTGCTGATTATGTTTGTAGGTATATGGGTATGGGGCACTCCACTTGAAATGGAAATTGATGGAGTAAAAACTTCTGTGTTTTATCTTGACACTGAGGGATTTGAAAGTGTCGGGAAATCAAATGTGTATGATGACAGGTAATATTCTAGTCATTAATTAATTTCATCGTGGTTAATGGTGTATGATTTTAGCTTGTGGTTAATTAACTTATTAGTCTTTTGCAATTAATGGTTTTGCAGGATATTTGCTTTGGCAACTGTTTTAAGTTCTGTGCTTATTTATAATCTGCCTGAGACTGTGAGTTCTTTGACCTTTTCTTGTACTTCAAAAAAATTTGTAAAGTTCAATCTTAATGTTTGATGGAAAAAGCTGGTTTCAGAGGTAGTGTAGGAGTTTTTTTTTCATCGACTCTGGTAGATAATAAAATAGCGTTAAAAGTTTTTAACCTCAATTTTGCCATGAATCACCATTTATTGCATGTATTGATCAGAAGACAAAAGTAATTCGATTTAGAATTTGTTGTTTCCTTATAATTTAAGCAAATTTGGTGTCAAACACATTTAATTAGTTTTATAATATCAGTGTCTGAAAGGCAAGAACACAATGTAGAACAAACGTTGATTTGGTGCTTGCTGAAAATTAAAAAACTTTGGAACTCCAAAATTTAATTGAACAAAAAAGTGAAGCCAGCTATAAATGTGATGAATTTTGGGGACTGCCTCTTTGGTCTCAAAGAAAAGGACAAAGACATTCACTGCCGTTGGAAAGAAAAGAGAAAAAGAGAAAAAAGAAAATTGCTTTTGAAAATGATATATGGTTTATTTTTGTTATTGTGTTAGAGGTTCTGGATTAGAACTGCAAGCAAATATTAATTTCTGGGCCAGCATGTCCTCCTTGGCAAGAAGTTGTTTTATCTGAGCACTTTATTTGACTTCATACTGATGCTATATTTATAGATTCGCGAAGCTGACATCTCTCGACTGTCATTTGCTGTTGAGCTTGCCGAAGAGTTTTATGGGAGGTTTGAGAACTTTCTCTTTGCAACTGAAAATTTGTATTATCATGCTTTTTGGCTGTGTTATTAATTTAATATTTTTTGCGATCATGGGACTTACATTTTTCCTTCTAACAAACTCCCTATACCATTAGAGTGAAGGTACTTTTCTTAATATTTCATTAATAGTCAAGGTTATTATTTTGCAAATGAAATAAATCATTTTCTTATCAATGTTTGTATTTTTACAGGGGCAAGATATAGCCTTTGAGCCTGCTAAACTATTGTGGCTTATTCAACGTGATTTTCTGCGTAAGTTTAATTCTTTTAAAGTATTCCAGATGGTTTTGCGATGATTATGGACAATAGCAATTGGATTAATGTATACATGCATATATAATTTGGAAGGAAAAAATGAATCTGTTGAGATATCACCATTTTCTATGTCGTAAAATTTCTAAGTAATGGTATTGACATTGTTTAAATTATACAGAAGGAAAATCTGTGCAAGAAATGGTGAACGAAGCTCTCCAACATGTTCCTAATAAAGATGGTTAGTTTCATGTTTGACACCTTGAACTCTGTCCAGCGTGGGTTCTGTTTATAGCATGCTTCTGTACTTTTAGACCTTGGTTCTGATCTCTGCTTATCACAAATGCAGGAGACAGAAATATTGATCTGGTACTTTCTCTATCGACCTGCATTTCATTTGTCATTTGCAAGCTATTTTATCATGGTATTAGAAGATTTTTCTTGAGCTTTTTCAGGTTAACCAGATCCGAGACTCCTTGGCAATTATGGGAGACAATAGCACTGCCTTCAGTCTTCCACAAGTATGACTATTTCTCGTTTCTTAAAATCTTCTATAAATGATCCCTCATTTCTTCCCATCTGCGTTCAATCATTCATCACCACGTTTTCTATTTGGATCCTGCTTAGTAGGATGATATTGCATCCAAGAAAAATAGCCTTAGGCACTAATGATAATTCCAATCAACTGCAATAAACTGCCAAGTGTTCTAGGAAAAAGAAATTTTATTGATAATTTCACTGTGTAAACTTTGGGATTCTGTATATACCTTTCCATTTTTTTTAAATATAGTTTTATTTAACTGATTGAAGAAAGCCTAGATGAATTAATCGTCTTATTACTGAATATAAATTTTCAATTCCATACCTACTTTTAAGTTTTATAATTTACGTGAAAGTATAACGTGTTTTTTTCTTTTTCTGAATACATTTTTTTTTTGGAAAAAGTGACATGTTCTTTATTGTGTACTTGTTAGTGAAATTCTTATTTTGTACTTGCCAATGACATTCAATTCCTATGACTAGCACATATGTATATTGGGGCCACAATGCTTGTTTGTTTGCATGTATGGGATATTAACTGCCAAAAAATTGAAATGATGTAAAATTATGTCGGTTTGACAGCCTCATATCCAAAGAACGAAACTTTGTGATTTGAAGGATGAGGAGCTTGAACCAGCCTATGTTAAGAAAAGGGAGTTATTGAAAGAGCTCGTTGCTAGCATTATTCGTCCAAAAATTGTGCGGGGAAAAACACTAAACGGAAAAGAGTTTGTAGATTTCTTAAAGCAGGTGATTTTATCTATTTTTAATATCTGGAATTGCTAAATGGTCTTGCTAGGTGGGATTGGAACAAAATTCTTTTTGTAAAGAAGTTTAATCATGAAAAATGTTTTAGATCATTCAGTGACTAATTATTTTTGGTTTAAGTGACTCTAGGGTTATTCCATCCTCCTTGTTTTTCATTTAATTGCCAATTTGTTTAATGTCTTTGAGAAATTTCAATTTTGGGCATATACCCCCCTTTATAGAGATGGGGTATCTTCTTTAAAGCATCTTCAGTGATTATTTTGACTTGGATTGTTAAGTTCTCTTAAATCTTATGATTTATTACTCAAGCAAACTTCCTTTCAAGTACTTTTGCACAAATAGGGGAAGAATATGAGTTTTTATCTTTATTTAGAGTATTGCTAAAAATACTTTATAATCTTATGTTCTGAAATTTATTTTCTTATGGATCATTCGTTCATTTTTTATAACTATTTAAATTATTAATAGTTAACACAAAAATGATCAATTACATCACTAAATACATGACACAAGGATATAAGTTTTAAAGGATCCGAGTAGAGGTGTCCTAGTTTGTTTATCTTAATTAGAGTAGTTGAATAGACTTTTTGAGCTTGTTCTCCAAAAATTTATTTATTTTAGTATTCTCTTGTCTATAGATATTGGAAGCCTTGAACAAAGGGGAGATTCCATCAACGGGTTCCCTGGTGGAGATTTTCAATAAGGGTATACTTGACCGGTGTCTAAAACTATACATGGAAAGGATGAAATCATTGAGATTACCTATCTCTGAGCAAAATTTGCAAGATTTTCATGCAAAGTTCAAAGATGAAACCATGAAGGTTTTTGACGAGCAACATTTTGGGCGACACCATGCGAAGAAATCAGTTAACCAACTAAATGAAGAAATTGAGAAGGTTTGAAATTCCTGTTTCTACCATCATATCACATAATTCTTGAGTGAAATAAATTGGCAAAATAATATCTAATTGCAACTTAATGATCAAGAAAAACACATTATTTCCTGTTGTTGATATTGTTTCAGGATGTCGCTTGGTTTTATTGATATTTTTATTGTCTTATTACTAAAATATAGAAGTGATGGTTATTTTTTTTAAGCTTTTCTTTCTCTGCTAGTTTGTGTTGAAGATTGCCTGAAATACTTGCCTCAATTTGTTTGAGTGAATTATGATTCGGTGCATAAATATGCAAATATTTCCCACAGCAATCTTATTATTAGATGTAGAGGAATATCGATTTTTCCTTGTAGCATTAGATATATAGCGTGTGTAATTTCTTTCTTAGATTAGAGATACTTATTTAATTGCATAGGCTAGATAATTCTTTGTTTAGCTAGACAAAGTTCATGATTTTCATTGAAAAATCATTCTGATTCGTTAAATGAAAACAGATTACTTTTCTTCAGTTTGTAAATAATGACAGGTAAAAATGTCATATATCTATCTCTTTTGAATTGTTATGATTATTCATACGTTTGAACAAGTTATTTTGATAGGTAAACTTAGTAATAAGATGCGTAACTCTAGTGTTAAGAACTGTAATCTTGGTGCTTACGAACCTTAGATTTTATTGTGAACAATTGAAAAGCTTGTTCCTCTCTTTATTGTTGGTGTAGGTTTTTAAGAATGTCGTAATGTCAAATGAATATCAATCCTCAAAGCTTTGTGAGTCACTGTATACCAAGTGCGAGGATCAAATGGACCAACTTCAAGTTCTTCGGCTTCCATCAATGGCAAAATTTAATGCAGGTTTCCTGCAATGCAATCAAAGTTTTGAGCGAGCATGCGTTGGACCTTCAAAGACAAACTACGTGCAACGAATGGTGAAGGTACATTCGAGATATTACTCCTTTTTCCGGATTTGATAGAGTCATTATGTGTCATTCTTTGAATTCTTTTGAGTGTGGATGAACAGATGATGGGTAAATCAAGATCTCTTTTTATCAAAGAATATAATCATAGGCTTTTCAATTGGTTGGTAGCCTTCTCTCTCGTCATGGTGGTTGTTGGAAGGTTTATTATCAAGTTCATTTTGATTGAAGTTGCGGCATGGATTATGTTTATCTTCTTGGAGACATATACGAGGATGTTCTGGACTGCAGAATCTCTTTACTACAACCCTGTTTGGCACGTAATTGTTGCGACCTGGGAAACAATCGTCTACAGCCCTATTATTGATTTGGACAGGTATTCACTTCGTTTCTCTTCCGTTTGGATGAATATTTACATATCTTTATCCAAGTCTTGACATTTATTGGATAACTTTTTTTTTTTTTATAAGAAACGAAATATATCGATAGAAAAAACATATAAGAGAAGATACAAAAAGAGTCATTCTTCTTGAAAAAACAAACATTTAATTTAAAACAATTTCTGTCCGATTAGAGAAGACTAAACTAGAATTATAAATCTTAAAAAACTCAAAACAATAAGTCCAATTAGCATTAGTGAGATTAATATCATCCTAGATATTGATAACTTGCTCTATACGGTCGAAGATAATAACACTGCGATGACATTTGTTGAATAAATTTACAAACGTTGCAATTTTTGCAAAGAAAGTTTGAAAAAGAATAATAATAACAAATCTATTGACAGTTTGGACCGACTCCGACATGTTATGAACACTTTCATGTCTTGCTTGTCTAATCATGTTGTTTTGCGTTTCATTTGATATTTTTATTGTGACCCAGATGGGCGATTCCACTTGGCGTTATAGTTTTCATACTGGTGTTATATTGGAGATGTTATGGAAGAAGAAAATACGGTTCGCGCGGTATATTACCTCTATACAATAATCCGAAAAGTGGTCCAAATCGGCCGAGATCAGATTAAACAGGTGCTCACTAGAATACTTTTGAGGAGGAGGGATGGAGGTAGAGAGTCTAATTCTTTGCAAGATTTCTTTCTTCAATCCTCTTAGGTGAGCTCTTCACATTTTTTGACATAGGAGCTCCACATTCATGGAGATATATGTAAGTTTCAAGCATAGTGTCTGTAATTCTATAGCTTCATTTCTACAGCTAACTGATCATTACAAATGCCCTTAATTATTTCACTCTTCTGTTATCTTCCATAGATTTTTGTTGGTTTTTTCTTTGAAGAAAAAGTTGTAATGGTTTTAAAGAAATAGGTTAAAAAATAAAAAAAGAATAGTTCTTGACATTATTTTATGGTATTTAACTCATTTTCTGAATGAGAAAATTGATGGCGTCGAACTAAACTGAGTATCAAGCCCAATCTCAAGATGATCATGACTAAAGCCAAACTCAAAAACTAAACAAATTGAACCCAAAACTAACCCAACCATCCAAACAATGGTTAACCCGACCTAAAATTAGTAAAATCATACATTAACCTACCCCAACCTGGCCAAACGGTTCGGCCAAACCAACTAACCTAGTCTGTAGTCTCTTCTTTATTATGATTGGTATTGGATCTCAACGAAACCGAAACAGAATTGCCATCCGATTCCGGTTCGGTTCTAATACGTAACTGCTTTAGTTGTGGTTTTTATGACAAATCTTGGTTGACCGGTTCGGTTCGGTTCAGTAGGAGTCAAAACCGAATAGACCGGCCTGTGAACAGAACTAGTGTAAACCAGTCAATGAGTCATTCCAAATTGCGCCTAGTCAGTCTTCCTGTGAGTCAACTCGACCATGGACTTGCGCTCGACGTACCTCGCCGGAAGAAAACGTTCGCGAAACTCTCCGTCGCCATCGTCTTCCCATTCTGATTCTGCCCCAGCATCTTCTACTCATAGTCTAAAGTTGGCGTCGGAAAATCATCTGCCTCCTCCTCCCGCCTCCTCTTCCGGTCCGTTGACCTCCAACTCCCGAGTTAGCCGTTCTGGATACCATATAGACCAATCCGACGAGGGCTCCGCCGATGATGTTGTCGAGGGAAAGGAGGATTACTTGGATAATGACTCTTCTATACGCTCTTTCACAGCGGCTAGGCTCAACAACAGTGGGGCAAGTGCCTCCACCGAGAATCAGACGGTCAAGATTGAGAATTCTGAGAGCGGAAACGACGGACTTAATTCCGGGGGGACTGGTGTGGTGGGTCTGGCCTTAGGCGCTACGGGAAGCTCTGTTTCGAGAATCGTCTCGAAGGATGACACTACGAAGATTGCCACAGAGACTGTTCATACTAGTGGGGCTTATATAGCTAGAGAAGAGAGCTTGAAGAGAGAGTTAAGTTTTAATTTTTTTATGTTTTGATCATCCTAAATGTTTAATTTATTAACCAATATGATGGAGACTCTAGCCAGAGTAATTATTGATGAAGTTGCTATGAATTATATTGCATCCAGAACTGAATTTTTGAAAACATCCTACAAATGGTTCTGAGAATCATTTTGTTGAGCTTTGAAAGTGTTATTTACTGGACTCTGATGAATATTGCCTCACTGTGATTCTTGTATTGCTTTTGTAACGATACAGGAGGAAGCAGGATTTCTCAAATTTGTCTGCCTTTCAAATGATGGTATTGATGAGCACATGGTTTGGTATTGTTCTTTGCATTTATGTGTGAATTGTTTACTTCTTTTTTTAAATTTATTTAGTGATTATTCCTCATAATTGTTGTTCATGCTTTGTCAAGCGTAAGAGTTACATGATCCGATTTAAGCCAAGGATTTATGGATTCTGTGGAAGTATTACTTGCCATTCAGTTCCTCTGTTTTGATTAAAGACGTTGATGTATTTGTTTGTGGCCTTTCTTTTATTTTTTCAGGTTAATAGGATTAAAGAACATTTTTGCTAGGCAACTTCCTAACATGCCCAAGGAGTATATTGTCCGCCTTGTCATGGATAGGTACTTCTATAAAATATTGATATTCTATAGAAAATAAGTAAAGCAAATTTCTTTCGTTGTGGATTTGCACAATCTTCTTTTTTTACAAATTGTTGCGTTTTACTCAGAAAGTTATAATGGCTAGACTAGAAACCTAGGCTTAAGTGGTGGTATACTTTAGGTGAAGATAACTTAACTAGCTCCTGTAAGTTTCATCTCATGTCTATGTTATGCAGACTAGATTTTAGAAGTTGAGTTTGATATTCTAGTGGATATGTTTTAAGGCTGATTATTATATGATTTACAGAAGCCATAAATCAGTGATGGTCATTCGATCTAATCGAGTTGTTGGTGGCATCACTTATCGTCCATATATAAGGTATACCTTTTTTGTCCTTGCCTTCTTTGCCGCCCCACATTATTAAAATGAAAAGCCAATACTTGTAAAAAGGAAGTTAGTGCCGTAATTTTTCTTTCGCTTGCACTTAGTGCTGCGTACTTAAAGTGCTTTCATCATTTTAGTCACATCTAAATATTGCTATAAGAATAACTGTATGTTTGTGGAACTGATTATCCATTTAAAATGTCATTATTAGAGTAAAGATTTTGTATTTGGACATTTGAACATAAAAATTATAACCATGGGCTTAATGTTCTCTTCATTTATATGCATTATTATTAAATTATTTTTTGAGCTCAATCTTTATCCTTTGTGTAATTTATTGATATTTTGATTTTGAACCACAGAGGACTATTATTAACTCACTTTTCTGGGATTTCAGCCAAAAGTTTGGAGAAATAGCCTTTTGCGCTATTACATCTGATGAACAAGTAAAAGGTTATGGAACCAGACTTATGAATCACTTGAAAAACTATGCACGGGATATTGATGGGCTAACACACTTTTTGACATATGCTGACAACAATGCCGTTGGCTACTTTAAGAAGCAGGTCAAACAATATTTGATTTGCTTAACTGTTATTATGACATTTTTATTCTTTTGGGGAGGATAAATTACAAGTTGCGACCAAGCTGATGATTTCTGCCTTTTGAGAGATTGTGGTTGATTTGGTTAGGAGAGAAGCTAATCTCCTTCTTTATCTTGTTCTTGTTTACTCGTTGAAGTGAAGGGGGTGGGAATAGGGTCGTGCACTTGTGGGTAAAGTTCTTCGCTTATATTATAGCATTTATGACTTGATAATTCCTTGACCGATGCTTTCTTCCATTTGAGAGAGCGTGTTTATTTGTTGCTTTAACCGAAGATAATTGTGGCTTTATCTCTTTCCTTAGCTTGTTCTTGTTCATTCTTCAGGGTGGGATGGGATGGTGCAACAATGAGTGGTGTTTTTGGCCTCTATTTGGGCATTTATGAATTCTGAACTGTAATCAATTTGTTACCATCCTTTATTTTATGTTTTAGCAGCCAGCTATATGCAAATGTGGGGTCATTAACGAAGAGGTCTTCTACTATAGTATTTGTTGTTTTCTTGTTTGCATCATTCTGATGGTTTAAGTGCAGGATTCACGCTGCCTACAAAATTATATTGAATTTAAGAAGTTCACAAAAATTAATTTTATATTTCTTTCGTTACAAATTTTTGATTTAGTACTATTACTAGAAGTAAAAAAAACCAATGATGGTTTAAATTACTTGACCAAGGCTGTTAGAGTGATCTTACTTACCAGCCATTGCATTCGTGTTTCAATTTCCCTAGAGCTTTTTCCCATCTCATAACTCGTGGGTCTGTTGCAATGTAATAGAAACTTGTTTTCGTTAGAAGAAGACATTTTAGTCCTCACATTAACATTTTGGGACTTTATCTTTGCAGGATTTAGGATTTTGAATTTTCTTTGTATCAATAAAAATTTAGCTAATTGTGAGCCTGCTTGTCTTAATGAGAAAAATATTGTGATAAATTATCTTTTGGCATTCTTTTGATGTTTGTTCAAATGTTATTTTCAAGTTTTTAATTTACTCTTTAATCACAGCTGTGGTGTTAATTAGTAAATTAAACTGTGTTCTTTTCTTCTTCTTTTTAATTTCAGGGTTTCACTGCAGATATTCAAATAGAAAAATGTCGATGGCATGGGTATACTTCAAAAAACATTTATTTTTATGTGCAGACTGCTAGAGTTAGATCAACGAAAACCATATCTAGATTTTCTTGCATGGAAAAACCTATTTCATGATTCAATTAGTTATTTATTTACTTTTAAGTCATCTGAAAGCCCTACAAATATTAGCTGGCTTCACATTTTCATGACCATTCTTCCAAACCAAAGATAAAAATGTATTCATTCTTTTGCATCTATAATCTATTTGTCTGTCAGTCTTAAGTCATTGCCACTCGGAAAAAGAAGGGAGACTCTCTCCCTTCCCTAGTCTGCGGTGTTTTGGCATAGAAAAAAACAGTGTTTCATATAAAGTCTACTAAACTTTTGGTATCATTAAACGTTTGGGTCAAAAACAAAATTCAAGACACATTCATGAGCTGCTACTACTTCAACTACTTCCTTGCTATTATGTTGACTGAATTCTGTAACATTCTCATATAGAATAAAATGCTAACTATTTTTCACAAGAAAGAAAAAGTCTTTGCAGATAATTCAAAAGTTTTCTGTTAGGTATCCTATAATTTCAATCTCAACTTTTCTAAAATCAGAGAAATAACAATAACACCTTATATTAAAATACGATTCACAAAATACAAACCATTTACAGAGAGATTCTAGAGTCTCTGCCACTCTCCCTTTTACTTTTTCCTCCCCCTTCCCTTCTCCTCTCATTAACTTACATGTAGTTTCCTCCACCCTCTAACCTCTCCTAACCGTCTTTGAAAGTGGTTTTTCCTCTTTGTCCCCTATAAAATTCCTATTTAAAATTAACTCATATAAATATAACACAACATAAAAACATAAAATATAACTAATCTTACAGTTGGAGTCTATTCTTCCTCGAATAAGTAAAACGGATTGGTGGATTCCTATTAATACTCGCCGCCCAAACTTTCAAGGTTGAAATGGGGAAATTGAGCCACAATGATGTCAAAGAACTCCCATGTAGCTTCCTCCTTATGTAGCTATTTCCATTGAATAAGGACTTCACCTCGAGCAGGAACACTATCTGTACTTGGTCGGATATTCAACACCAATTTCGGTTCGACATGAAGCTCCATATCCTCCGATATGGTAGAGGGTAAGATAGTAGAAACACTTGTGTCCCCAATTGCTCTTCGCAATTGAGAAACGTGAAACACATTATGAATTGTAGAATTGTCTGGAAATCGCAATTTGTAAGCCACTTGTCCCACCTTTGCTAGAACTTGATAAGGGCCGTAGAAACGAAGGCTGAGCTTCTTGTTACTCTTCTTACCCAATGATAGTTGCCGATAAGGTTGTAACTTCACGAACACCCAGTCATCTACCTTAAAATGAATATTACGCCGTTTACCATCAGCAATCTCTTTCATACGTGCTTGGGCTCGTGAAAGATGAGAATGTAAGTTTGTGATAATAACATCCATTTCCTGTAATAAATCTTCAATGGATTGAACCACTGAATCACCCGTCCCCACTCGAATCAAAGGTGGTGGTTCGCGACCATAAATAGCTTTAAAAGGAGACATCTGAATAGCCGTATGAAAAGATGTATTGTACCAAAATTCAGCCCATGCAAGCCAATTAACCCAAGACGTAGGTTTGTCAAAAGCAAAACAACGTAAATAAGTCTCCAACGAACGATTCACCACCTCTGTCTGGCCGTCAGTTTGCGGATGGTAAGCAGAACTATATTGTAACATTGTGCCTTGCAACCGAAAGATCTCCTTTCAAATATTGCTTAGAAAGACTTTATCACGGTCACTAACAATCGATTGTGGAAAACCATGCAAAGTGCAAACGAACCACTTCAGTTATAAATTTCGCAGCCACATATTGAATCGTAAATGGATGTTTAATTGCCATAAAATGGGCGTACTTACTTAAGCGATCAACAACTACAAGAATAGTGTCATAACCTTTGGAACGAGGCAATCCTTCAATAAAATCCATAGAAATATCATTCCAAATTAAGGTCGGAATCGGTAGTGGTTGAAGAAGTCTCGCCGGAGACAAAGATTGATACTTATGACGCTGGCATACATCGCAAGAGGCTACAAATTTTTTAACATCATTACGTAATCCTTTCCAAAAGAATTTGGCAGCTATTCTCTGGTAAGTTTTAAACCCACCGGAATGACCCCCCACAACTGAACCATGGAATTCTCGAAGCAACAACAGAATTAAAGCTGAATTGGAGGCTAAAACCAGACGTCCTTTATAATACAACCGACCATTCTGTAAAGAATATCCCGGGGTTGTCTCAAGATTTTGTTGGAGTTGAGATAAAACAAGGGACAGTTCTTTGTTAACAACAATCTCATCATGAATTGCTTGCCAAGGCAAAATGGTCGTAAATGACAAAGTAGCTAATGAAGTGATATTGGCTCTACGAGATAAAGCATCGGCAACCTTATTCTCCAATCCGGCATGATATTGAATCTCGAAGTCGTACCCCATAATTTTTGTCAACCATTTCTGATTCTCCAAATTCACTAAGCGTTGCTCCAATAGGTACTTGAGGCTATGCTGGTCAGTGCGGACAATAAAATGACGACCAAGTAAGTAAGGCCGCCATTTAAGAATCGACAAAACAATGGCTCTTAATTCCCTTTCATATACCGATTCTAACTGAGCACGAGGAGATAAAGCTTGGCTGAAGAAAGCGATGACCCGACCACCTTGCATGAGGACTGCGCCAATGTCAATGCCAATGCCAGAAGCATCAGTATCCAAGACAAAAGTCTTGGAGAAATCAGTTAAAGCCAGGACAGGTACTGAAGTCATCGTTGTTTGAAGTTGTCGAAAAGGAGTCTCAGTTGCCTCCGACCATAGAAATGCATCTTTCTTAAGGAGGGATGTAAGTGGAAATGCTATCTTACCATAACCGGCCACAAAGCGTCGATAATAGCCCATTAAACCGAGAAATCCCCGGAGCTCCTTCAATGTACGTGGCCTAGGCCAAGATAACATCGCTTCAATCTTAGACTGATCAACTGCCACCCCCTCACCAGAAATTATATGTCCCAAATATTCTAACTGTGATAAAGCAAAGAAACATTTGGAGGGATTTGCATATAATTTATGCTCCTATAAAACAGCAAGGACTGTTCGAAGGTGTCGTACATGCTGCTCAGCGTCCTTACTATAGATAAGAATATCATCAAAGAAGACCAAAACAAAACGTCGCAAAAACTATTTAAACAACTGATTCATCAAAGCTTTGAATGTAGATGACGCATTGGTAAGCCCAAATGGCATAACTAGGAATTCATAATGGCCTTCATGTGTACGAAAAGTCGTTTTTAGGACGTCTTCTAATTTCACTCTTATTTGATGATATCCTGACTTAAGATCAAGTTTGGAAAAAATAGTAGCACCACACAATTCATCCAACAACTCATCAACTCGGGGTATAGGAAATCTATTCGGAATTGTAACCTTGTTCAATGCTCTATAGTCGACACAAAAGTGCCAACTACCATCATTTTTCTTTACCAAAATAACTGGGTTGGAGAAAAGACTAACGCTTGGTTGAATGATACCGGCCGCTAACAATTCACCCACCAGTTTCTCTATCTCATTTTTTTGAATGTGGGGGTATTGATAAGGTCTAACACACACTGGTGTCGTGCCACTGGCGAGTATAATTTGATGATCTAATGCGCGTGGAGGTGGGAGCCCTTACGGCATAGTAAACACATCCTGAAAAGAGTGTAAAATAGTTGCTATCTCTGGTGAACATGCCTGAGAACACGGTGGTGCAGCCAGGCCTTGTAATGCCAACAATAAACCAACATCTCCAAATTCAAACTGTTTAATCAAAGAACGGAAGGACACCAATGATCTGCCCAAACTCGGATCCCCTTGCAAGTGTACTTGTTTCCCTTGCACATCAAATGTCATTGTAAGCGCTCCCCATTTTATTTGCATTTCTTCTTGAGCTTTCAGCCATTTAAATCCCAAAATTACATCAGCACTGCCTAAATCCAAAGGAAAAAAATCCTTTACGATCACCAATTCAGGAAAATGTAGTGAAATTGATCGACAAATACCCGCACTTCGAACCTTACTGCCCGTGCCAGTCATCATCTCAAAGTGGCTATGTGGAGCTACCTGAATCTGTAATTGCTCAATTACATAGCTAGAAATAAAATTATGTGTAGCTCCACTGTCAATTAGGACAACAACCTGCTGACCCAAGATACTGCCCTTAATCTTCATCGAATCAGACGAAGAAAATCCCACCATCGAATTGATAGAAAGTTGAGCAACTTCGGTATCTGTGATCGGTGGTTCATCGGCGGATTCGAGGACTTCACTGGATGCTGACGTCTCTGGAACGTCGTCCAAATCTTGACAGATTAAAACTTGAAGGTTCTTCGATTTACAAAGATGCATCGGTTGAAAGCGTTCATCACATCTATAACAGAGACCTTTTTCCCGTTTTTGAAGTAGTTCAGCATCTGATAGACGCCGAAAAGAAGAAGTCAATCGAGATGGGAGATTGATGGCGTCGGTTTTGGAAAACGTTGAAGTGGTACTCACCGGCGCAGAAAAAGGAACTCGGCCTGAATGTAGTGGCTGCATATTGCTTGGGCTCACTGGATTTGGACTAGAAAAGGATGAATGGGCTTGAAACTGTTTGGCCTAGGCTGCGCCTCTCACACCCGAACCCGGCCCAATTGTCTGCAACAAATTGAGTTAGTCTTCTACCCTTTGTGCAGTTAACATCAGTTGGCCGAGACCGATCGGTCGGAGCACCAACAATTCTGCCCGAATCACCGGTTGCAACCCCGTCATAAACCGCGCTTCCAATAAATGTTCGGGAACATCTGAAAAATGAGAAGCAGTCCCGACGCCGATCTTCCCATTGAATCGACGCTAATGCTTCGCCTTCCAAATGAACCGCGATCCAACGAAGTTTTTTTGGTTCCGATAGCGACTGAAGCGTAAAAAAACGCTCCACGCGAATAACCCAATCATCTGGATCATCTCCTGAAAAAATAGGCATCTCCATGCGACGGTTGAGGTGGTCTGCCTTCCATCCGTCTTCGCGGTAAATAACACGAGAGGCTTCGCCGGGACCAATGGAATGGTCCGCTGGCTCGGCGCTCAGTTTCTGTTTCCCTTTATCCCATTGTCGCGGCAGAGATGAGTGCACTGCGTCGGCGATGGAATCCAACTTCGCCATCAGTAATGCCACAGAACGTTCCAACTCAGGCAGTCGCACGAGACTGTCTTTCATGCCATCCAGTTCTTGCCAGAATTCTCCTTCAGCCCCTGAAGATGGATCCTCAAGTACACCGTGTTTGCTGTCCTGTTTTTTTCCTGCCATTGTCCAGAAAAGAGTGCTCTGATACCAATGTTAGGTATCCTATAATTTCAATCTCAACTTTTCGAAAATCAGAGAAACAACAATAACACCTTATATTAAAATACGATTCACAAAACACAAACCATTTACAGAGAGATGCTAGAGTCTCTGCCACTCTTCCTTTTACTTTTTCCTCCCCTCTTTCCTTCTCCCCTCATCAACTTACATGTAGTTTCCTCCACCCTCTAACCTCTCCTAACCGCCTTTGAAAGTGGTTTTCCCTCTTTGTCCCTTATAAATTTCCTATTTAAAATTAACTCACATAAATATAACACGACATAAAAACATAAAATATAACTAATCCTACAGTTGGAGTCTATTCTTCTTCGAATAAGTAAAACGGATTGGTGGATTCCTATCATTTTCCTTCTCAGATACATAAAGGACTATGATGGAGGACTCCTTATGGAATGCAAAATTGATCCAAAGTTGGCATACACTGATTTATCAACCATGATTCGTCGCCAGAGGGAGGTGAGATAGCTATTGCTCGATTGATTTCCTGTTTATTTCCGTCCTTAATTACGTTAATTTTTTGTGTGCTGGGAAATAAAAATGTATGGAACCCTTGGTTTACTTACTAATCAAAATTTTTAAACTATACTTGTTAAATATAGATTTACTTCAAAATAAAAAAAATAAAAAAATTGAAGTATACTAAAAACTTTGGACTAAGGGGCATGCAAACTTATTATTCTAAATTTGTTTTTTGAACAAAATGATGTAGGTGAGTCGAATTCTTTCTGTTCAAATAAGTAGTTTTAGATTTACTGTACCCATGCCTTTTATCGAGGATATTTATGTGCTTTTTCCCTTTACTTTACATTTGAATGATGATTACTCTATTGTTTTTCAGATGCATATATATGTTGCTTCAAAGTTGTGATGTTAGACGCACGTTTCTTTGATGTAGTATATAGTAAAAATTACTTGGTGCCGAATAAAGCAGGCTTGTGCGAGTAATAAAGCGTTGTCAAGAACATTTTGGGTGGAGTGGGTTTTGATAACTTTAAAGATATGGATCAATAAATCTGTGTTATACTGATAATTTTACTTCCTTTTAAGTTGTAAAACAGTTTGATCTTAGTAACTTGGAGTGCAATCGAATATATCAAGATACGAGGTGATATATGACTATATGGGAATTTATGCACAAATGTTAACATTCTTCTTGAGAAAAAAAGTACACAGTTTAATAAAGCCAAATACTGGAAGTTCAAATGTCCATTGATGAACTTTTTAGAGTATAATGAGACATCGTCATTACTTAAAGAAAAATTGGAACTTGGGCACACAAACTTCCAGTTGGCTTTAAGTTATGAACTGTTAGTTTGTTATATGAGTAACCTAGTCCTCGAATCTTTGAATGTTGATATTTCTTTTTTATATTGTTATTTGGCCAGGCAATTGATGAAAAGATAAGAGAACTATCAAACTGTCACATTGTTTATCCTGGAATTGATTTTCAAAAGGTATGCTGTTTTCTATTTTTGTTCAAGTCTGACGACGTCTTCTATAAAATTTTACTTTTGAATTGAAGTATCAACTGCTTCTAGCATTGTAGCCTCGGTCATAATTAAAGTTCATTAAGTTGTTTCCTTGCTATTACGTATGTTACAGCCTTAGAGTATTACCAAGCCTCAACCATAATTGATAAGTATCAATTTAGTATTTTTTGTGTTTGCCTTTTGTGCATCCTAAAATAATTGAAACTTCTTATAGTTTTGAAATTTTCCATAAATTATATGATTGTATGGCTGAATCACACCATCTTGCCCCCAGATTATAAATTCACCTTCTAATTTATTATGGCAAGTTTACCATAACAAAAAAGGAATAGAAATTCCTTGGGAAACTTCAACTTTAATTCCAGATATTGTCAATTCTGGCAGGATTCAAGGATTCCGAATTTAGAAAGCAATCTTTTAGGATCAAGGACAGGGTTCCCAGTACCTTATTCAACTATTGAAGTGCAGTGTGCTAAGAAATAAGTTAACCTTTTTAATGAAGTCATTTCTTGCCAAAAAAAGCTTACTAGAAAAATGGACAGTGACCAATTTTCTTCTTTGTTAAAAAAAAAAAGAAAAAAAAGAAAAACTTAATTTGGGAATAGGTTTGACAGTTTAGGTGTAGGGAATACCAAAATCAATTGAATATTATGTGTCTTCATTGGATGAGTTGCTTGAAAGAGGTTGATAGCTTTGCTACAGACCTAGCTGAAAGAAAAAGCCTGCACTATAGGAGTGCTGGGAAATGAAAGATATAATTATTAATCTTCACTTGTTATAATTCTTAGCTTTTTACTGTTTTGATATGCTGAAATACTAATTATCAAGACATTTCACTGGGATGCTTTATCAATAACATATCTCTGGACATTTACAATTAGTGATAACTGAATATATTTTTCTTTTGCATATTTAGACTTATTATATCCCGTGTCCTCATGGAAAAGCAAAGCAAAGCAAAGTTCAAAGATTTTTTCTGATCATGATCTTTTTATACAGAAAGAAGCTGGAATTCCTACGAGGTTGATCAAAGTTGACGATATCCCTGGCTTGAGTAAGTTATGAGCTTCCCTATTCTTTTTCATGTATGCAGCTCTGATTCTTCTAATTGATAGCTAAGTCATTCATTTTATGTAACCTCTAGAAAATGTTCATCGTACATTGACCAAATTATCTGTCCTATTTATGTTTTGAAGGAATTGATATCATACTTTTTCATTTCTATGCTAGATTTGTATTGTCCCTAATCTTTCCCATGTCGTTTCTATAAAGAATGGTTGGAAAATAGCTTGTGGAGTATATTTTTTTATTGGTAATAGTAGTATGTTGATCCAAAAAGAAATATACACAAGTATGGTAGCTAAATAAAGGTTCCACGCCTCAAGAAGCTACAAAAAAAACCTCTAATTGAGTGGGGAGGAATTGAAAGAGAAGCAATTGAAGAAAGGATAATATTTATCATTTATTTTCGGGAGAGAAGGAAACTAAGTTTAGTGGGAAGCAAGTCTCAATAAGGGTAAGAACACCTTTGCTTTTCCGACATGTCCAATGGTCTCAATAATTTGAATGTTTCATTTCTCTACATCCTCATCTAGCCAAACATGTCTTCACCAATTTATTGTTGCTTCTCGGTATCCAAACAAGGGAGAGATAACATTCAGTTTTCCTTCTGTTTCATTTCTTTCATTATTTTATCTCGGTCTTGCTTTTGAAATTCTAAATAGTTTCAGTGACATGTTTCATTTTATAGGTAAGAGTTTTGATTTTCGGTGTGTGATTTAGATGCATCTTTCTTGATTATTTTCAGTGTGTGATTTAGATGCATCTTTCTTGATTCTTCATCTGTTTGGTCAAGATGACACTTATAAATCATTTTCTTTCCAATTATGTCAAGCATCTGTTCTTCAGAGGACGTAAAATAGAATTTGCATGATGAGAAAAATATTATTGAATCGAGCTTAGTTTAAATGTCAATTTGTAAGCCGTAGCTAAATATTTACGATCTTACATACTACATATTATATGTCCCATGTGTTTTACAAGTTTCTCAAAACTCAAAGTCTGAACTGTGAGATCTTCACACATTTGTTTATTCGAATCCATATGTTAATTGACAATCAAGAAGCTAGGCCTTGAACCTGTACGTGAAGCAGTGAACGTTTGTAGATTTTATTTTTTGCTTTCCCATATTACTATACATTGTCGACTCTTTATAATTTTGCTTTCTGGATTTGATCATATGAACAAATATAGGGGAGGCAGGATGGAGTTCTGATCAATGGTGCCGTTCCTGCATCGGAGCTTTAAATTCTCCGGACAGAGTCTCGAATCAGAGACATTTGACTGCACTTTTACGCTCACTTCTAAAGGCAAGCTAAATGCATCTAGTTTCCCTTTTCAAGTGGCTTTTCTAGTAGAATTAAAACGAATATGATGATTGACATATTTCCCATTTGAAATTGAAAGAGGAAGACAAGATGGTGAAAAAAGTTCTTGTTGCAGCTGCTCTAGCAAATCTATCCTTGTCTGTGTACTTTAGCTGTATTGCACTTGTATAGTTTTTATGGATCTGTATGTTGGATTCAGTCTCTGTCTGCTCTCTACAGCTCTCTGTCTTTGAATTTGTCAATCTCAAGCACATTCCCGACTCAGTCGAAACATAAGATAACCTTTGGTCTGATCCTGAGAGATGATCCCATGCTCCCTAATATCTTCACTTTCCTTGTTCTTCCTCTTTTATCAATCTTACAAATGAATTTTTCTTTTAGCAGTCAATGCATGACCATGTAGATTCTTGGCCATTCAAGGAACCAGTTGATCCACGCGATGTTCCCGATTACTACGAAGTCATCAAAAATCCCGTGGGTAAGAACACAAATTACTTTTTGTCAACTCCTAAAATCTTTGTTTTGAACCTTTTCAAGACTTGGTTTACAAACTGGCGTTGAAGTATCTGTCTTTCTTTCATGTACACAAATCTATCTGTTGATTAAACTAGACAAGTAAAGTAGAAGAATCATTAATACTGATACTGAATTGATATCATGAAATCAATAATCTTGCTCACTGAATATTTCTTGATCTAAACTTTGATTAAATGGGTGCGACAGATTTGAAAACAATGTCAAAGAGGGTAGAATCAGAGCAATATTACGTTACATTTGAGATGTTTGACGCTGATGTTAAAAGGATGTTTGGCAATGCCCGCACCTATAATTCTCCAGAGACCATCTACTATAAATGTGCAACCAGGTCCTGTGCTTCAGATTTCTCTTTTAGTCTGTCCTTTTCCTCTTTGGATTCTGACTTGATTTGGGAATTATGTGCAGACTGGAAGCACATTTTCAAAGCAAAGTTCAGCTCGCGGTTCAATTGGGTCGGTAATGATTGAAAAACCGAGTCGAATAATTTTCATTTTTTCGCTGTTTTTTTTTTTTGTTTAAAACATTATCAGTGGCATTATCTTCTTCTTTTTTTGTATTAAGTTTTATAACCTAAATTGTTTCGAAAAAATTTATGAGATAAATAAAATAAAATAACATTATTTGAGATTTGTTATCCCAACCCACTAATTGAATTATTCAGGTTACTATTTATGTAATAATTCAAACATAAATCGTTCATCATTGTAACGACACGTAATTACGTGTCATTCACTAATTAACATTATAAATATAATAGATTAGAAATAGTTAAAATAATAAATTATTTACATTGATAAATAAATGGCATGTAAGTGTAATGTGATGGTACAAGATTAGATGAATATGCAATGCAACGTTAGGGAATGACGAAACCATAAATATTTTCAGAGATTTGTAGCGATTTTTAGAGAATAGTGGAAAAAGTATTTATTTATTTGGTAATTTTGGCTAGTATTTTTACCATGTTTCATTGTACCAGTAAAAATCTTGATTCTTCTGATTAGAATTCGAGGTAACAAATTTTTTATCTGCACGTGATTTTCTTTCGAAAATGTTTTAAATACTAATTTTTATTCTTTGCATGAATTATTGTAGTTTATCGAAGAGTTGAGAAGTTTAAAAATCAATTAAATAAAATTCCATAACCATCTTATTCATCCTAAATATATATATATATATATATATATTACAAATTAAGAAAATTATTAATTTTAACCATGTACTGTACCAGTAATTTCATGTAGCTCGCTCTACTAAAAAAAACCGACAAATTGAACCTTGTACTATGATTCCGTTATCGGCATTGACCTTTTTAATCTTTCCGTCAACACTTACGTTAAGTGCACGTAAGAGCTTCAAATTCAAATTTGAAAAAACTATCAATTTTAACATTGTACTATACCCGTAATTTCAGGTAGTTCCCTCTACTAAAAATACCGACAAACCAAACTCAGTACTATGATTCTGTTATCAGCATTGACCTTTTTAATCTTTTCATCAACACCCAAGTTAAATGCACGTGAGAGGTTCAAATTTTCACTTGAAATATGAAATTGTAGCCCTAAATTGAGTTAGAGTTACAATTTCAGACTCCACTCGAAGAAGAGCGACCGAGAAGGAATACGATAAACTCACAGTGAGTTCTTCATTCCATCAACACCCGAAGGCGAACGAGAGAGAGAGCGCGCTTCAAGCGTTGACAATCAACGGTGGTCTTCTGGTACAGATTTCCAGTGAGTTTTTCATTTACATAAATGCTATTATTGTAAAAGAAAGACGTGATTATATAAATTTGTTCACTTGATTTCGTTTTATGTATATTTTTTTTCTCTCTACAATTGAGTGATTCAATCACAGTGTTAATCATTTGGTGAATCTCTTCATTTACAGAAATGTTTCAGTCAAGTTACAGGATACATATATTTTTTTCATTATCCATTTTAGATTCATCTGCAAGTTCATTGGTTTTTGTTGTTTAGTTTGTTTTTTAAAATGACAACCAGTAATTAAGGTAATAAATTTGTATGAAATTTTTTCTTTTTTTTAGTGGAGGAGGCTACATAAAATTACGGGTATAGTACAAGGTTAAAATCGATAATTTTTCAAATTTTAATTTGAAGCTCCCGCGTGCATTTAACGTGAGTATTGACGGAAAGATTAAAAAGAACAATGCCGATAACGGAATCATAGTACGAGATTCGATTTGCTCATTTTTTTACTAGAGGAGGCTATCTGAAATTACGAGTATAGTACATAGTTAAAATTGATAGTTTTCTATACATGATGAATAATCTCGAGAAGATAAGGTGCAATATGAGAGAAGTGGGTGCAATCATTGTATTTTTTAGTGCTTTCCCAATTCTATTTATTTTCTTTTATATATATATATATATTTTCTAAAAATATTATGTAAAGGTACTTTGGAAAATTGTTTTCTTGGAAAATTAAAGAATTGATACAAATAAAAAATCTTATTTATATTTGTTTGTTTGTATTAAGAAAATAAAAACAAAGAATTGTCATTTTTTTATATTTTCAATTAAAAACAATTCTAAGACATAATTTATTAAAAATATTGCAATTGCGCATTTTACGTGTTTGATAGAAACCATAGACGAAAAGAGAAAAGAAAAGAATCATCATTGAGATTTATAAGAAAAATTTATCGTAAAAAACCATCAGGAATATGAGAGAATTCACCGTTCACGGTGAAATCTAAATTACATATATTTCCTCTACAAAATGAAAACCTAGACACTCTACTAAAATATGAAAAAAAAAATGACCGATTCATCCTCTCTCAACATAGATCTCATAAAATATCAATTATTTAGTTCTTCGATAATCTCAGACTTTTCGAATCAAGCCAAAATCGAATTTAGATCACTGACCTCAAAAACGATATAATTGAACCATTAAATACCTAATAAAACATTATCCACGAGTGACCAAAAAACACAAAGATAGGGAACAAGGAGCATCACATGAACATGGTGAGCATGTGAGTAGCAAAGCATATAGGGGAGCAATCTTTTCTCCTTTTGCTACCAACAATCTCTTTGGGGATCAATCTTTAATACCACTTTTCAATGCAAAGCAAACCCTAGATTCTATTTTCTCTTTGAACCCCTTTAGGCTTTAGTGGGCAGAGAGAGAAAATCTTTGTAGGCCAAAAAAAATATAATATATTTTCTTTGTATCATTGATTGTTTTGAGTAACATTTAGATAAGGATAGTGGGTATAATTTATTGTACACTACCAACATTTCATGTTTCACATTGTATTGAGTATTAGCCTTTTTTTTTTCTTAGTTTTGTGTTATAATAAAGTAATAATAATAAGGGTAACTATCGATTTGAACTTTATACTATGTACTTTATTTCAGTTAGCTCTTGTATTAAAAAAATCAACAAATCAAACCATATGCTTTGATTTTATTATTGGTTTTGACCTTCCATCAACACTTTTATTAAACCTTTATTTAAAAAATTATCAAACGATATTGGATTCACTTGAAATTTTTACCACATGTTCACTGCTTAATGAGAAGATAATCTAGAAATTTTCTTAATTTTTTAACTTATGTACGATTTATTGTAATTTTATTTTAGTAATTTATAAACATATTACAATAAATCATAGAAGTTTTAGAAAATCATAAAAAAATTTCAGATATGGTGAACATGTGAAATTTTGTTTAAATAAATCTAATATTGTTTGGTATTTTTTTTAAAATTAATTTATAAAGTAAAGAAGAAACTAAGATTAAGTTTGAAAAAATACCAAAAAATATTAGATTTATTTGAAAAAACTTTCACATGTTCATCATATCATGGGTAGATAATAAAAAACATTTCATGATTTTTTAAAACTTTTATGATTTATTATAATATTTTTATAAAATCCTAAAATAAAATAATAATAAATCGTACATGTGTTAAAAAACCACGAAAATTTTCAGATTATTTTATCATTAAATAGTGAGCATGTGGTAAAAATTTCAAATGAATCCAATATCGTTTGTAATTTGATAATTTTTTAAATGAGGGTCTAACAAAATTATTGATAGAAGGTCAAAACTGATAATAGAATTAAAGTACAGGGTTTAGTTTGTAGATTTTTTTTCATACAAGAGGACTAACGGAAATAAATTGGATAGTATAGATTCAAATCATTAATAATAATAATAATAATAATAATAATAATAATAATAATAATAATAATAAATAATAGGGTCAAAATGATTAAATTATAGAGAGGAGTGTGGCCGTCCTGGGTGACATGACACATAACTTTATTTGAGTTTTAAATAATATCATAACTATTTGATAGACTTATAAATAAAATGAACTAAAAAAATTACAAATTATATTTTGTTATTCACAGCCTATCAAACTATGCCACGTCCCAATAACATTTTTTTCTTATTATTTTCAGCAAATAGATTAAAATATTTTCTTTTTCTTTCTGAAAAAGAATTAAGAGAGAGATAATCTTTCAACTACATATTTGCTTTTATTAGATTTGTAATAATTTTTCTAATAAATATATCTATATGTATATTCGAGTGTATTATTATCAGGTGGGCCCATGTGTTTTGGAAGAAAGAAGAACAAAAATCCCTCGTCTTCCATTTCCATGAAGGGAATTGTCACCTTTCAATTTCTGAAATTCTTGTAATAAATTGCATATCAAATTCAATTAATTTCGTGACAACTGACTCCAGTGGCGACTTTGGAAACTCTTAACTTGGTTTATTTATTTTCTAAAAATAAAACTATATATTAAATAAAATATTCGAGAATTTAATAGGGAGTTATCAAGAACAGTGTGAGGAGATAGCAGGTCATGATAAATGCAAACCTACTCAGGTGGATATGAGATTTTATGTCTAGCCTAGCCAATTTATTTTATTATGATAAACAAAATGGTAAAAATAAATGCTATACTTATTTTTTCATATTTTTATTAAAAAAGTTATTTTTATTTAATTCTCTTATTTATTTTTGTCAATTAAATAGAGGAAAAATCAATGTTTTTTTATGCCAACACTTCAATTAAAATGTTTTTGTTTAATTTGTGCGACAATTTGTCACGTGAAAATTATAAGAGCTTAGGTGAGGGTCCAGTCCAAAGGAGTAGGAATACACAATATCACATCGTTTGAGTAAATGAAAAATATATTATTTATAAGTAGGGTTCCAACATACTTAGTTATACGCGTTTTGGTCTAACATCAAGAATACGAACTCTGGTCATAAACGAATAATATTGTACTTTGAGCACCAATAGACGTTACCGATTATTTCTAAAATAAATTAATTTTTTAATTAGCTTAGTTTAACAATAAAAGAAAAAATAAGTAAATATATGCGTAGACCGTAGTCAAGGAAATGCTTGTTTTTTTTTTTTTTTGGAATCATTATATATATATATATATATATATATATAGATAAATTTGTTTGAAAAAATATTTGTTCTTTTGTGATAACTAATTATTAAATATTTAATACAAAATTAATGGGAATATTTGTGGATTTCTATCTTTCATTAATATAATAAATTAGAATTAATTGAAAAGGGACCAACTGGAACAAGGCAGCGTGGGAATTATGGCTGTGTCCACTTTGACACTAACTTCTCTGCTTTAAACCATGGAAGATGACGCCATTCTTTCATCATCCTTTGCCTGTAATCTTGGAAGTATTCATCTCTCTCCTCTCATTCTCTCACTAGCAAAGACTCTCCCTCTGATTAATACTCTATGTCTCTCTCTCTCTCTCTAAAACAGCCTTCTTCATCCTCTTATATTATTATTGCCACTCAAAGCTAGTAAAATATAGACAGATAAAAAAAGAGGAAAAAAGAGAAGAGAGAGAAAATGCAGTTCGAGGAGACGGAGCTAAGGCTGGGTTTGCCGGGCAACGGAGGTGGGACTGAAGGGGAGGTGGCGAGGAAGAGAGGTTTTGCTCAGACTGAGACAGTGGCTGAGAAAACAGCGGTGGATTTGAAGCTTAATCTTTCCACCTTCGAAGCAAACGGATCTGATCCAATCGACATGGCTAAGAATTTGAAGAAAGAGACCACCCATCTTTCCGATCCAGCCAAGCCTCCTGCTAAGTAACTCCCTTTTTAATCTTCCATACTTTCTTATATGTTCAAATTTAGAGAGAGAGAGAGACGTTCTTCATTCTAAGCTATGGAAAACGGAAGCCATGAAAATCTGCCATCAAGGTGGCTGCGATGAATTAGGTCTAGTTTACTTTTTCTTTTTAAGACCCACTCTATCTTTTCCATGCCAGATTCTAAAAAGAGTTTGGCTTTCGGTGTAAAAAAAGAAAGAAAGATGAAGATGGAAAAAAAATGAGGAGAGAAATGGTGAATTTTCAGGGCGCAGGTGGTGGGTTGGCCGCCAGTTCGATCATTCAGGAAGAACATGCTAGCCATACAAAAGAGCAGCAGCGAAGAGAAAATCAATGGAAATAACACGAACAGCTCTGCAACTTTCATCAAAGTCAGCATGGATGGTGCTCCCTATCTTCGTAAAGTAGACCTCGGACTGTACTCAAGTTACAAAGATCTCTCTGATTCTCTTGGCCACATGTTCAGCTCCTTCACCATAGGTAAAACTCCCCACAATAATAATGACGGGTATAATTCATGTATTATATATTGCAGAAGAATTTTTCTCTCTACTCAATACAACGCGTTTCAAGCTAACTTCAATAACAAATTCGTAAGGGTTTCAACCCAAAACAAACAATATCATATTAGGAACACCGAGAATAATTCACATGATCTGACCCAGACTTGCCTTCGATTGACTGCAAGTCTTAATTCAGTCAACCAAAGAGGCCATTATGATATTTTCTGTGAATAAAATAAAATCATGTGACATATTTCGTTAAATTTTACCGTCAGAAAATATAGTTTTCGACTGTTCTAATCTTTTTTATGTGCAAGGTAATTGCGGATCCCAAGGGATTAAGGACTTCATGAATGAGAGCAAGTTAATGGATCTACTAAATGGATCTGAATATGTTTCTACTTATGAAGACAAAGATGGTGATTGGATGCTTGTTGGAGATGTACCATGGGAGTGAGTTAACCTTTTCCGTATACATATTCAAATTACAATTTTAACATCTACTTTTAAGAAGATATGGATATTTCGGCCAAGTATCAAAAGAACGAATAAAATTTGCACCATTGTATCGCTTAAAATTGTCAAAACTCGATCGGGATCGGGTTAAGAATTAGTCATATTTTCTAATTCTTCTTTTCGCTACATTCAGGATGTTTGTTGAATCATGTAAGCGTCTGCGCATAATGAAAGGAAAGGAGGCCATTGGACTTGGTTCGTATTATCTTCCATTATCTTATAGTTAAAATGATCTTCAATTTCTTAAAAACCCTTTTCATTTTTTATTTTATCTTTTCATTTTCTTGATAAATACCAATGTAAATTATTGGTTTAGAGTTTTTGGTTTGGTTTGGTTCAACAATTTTTTGAATTAGATTTGCAATTAGATTAGCGGTTATTTTTTATGTTGTTCAAAATTTGTATTATATATTTCAAATAGATGAGAGAGAAAGTCGTTAATGAGGAATAAGAAAAAGAAGAGAGAGAATCAGACAATGCGAGAAACATTATTTTCTTGTAATATCGAGTGATGTTGCGCGCGATACTGTAATATTACGGAAATACTTGTTTTCTAAATTCTCTAATAAAATTTCACTGCTGAAGTTTTGTGCGGTGGACGTAAGACGATTTAGTCAAAATCACGTAAATTCTCATGTCTTGATAAGTTCATTCACTATTTTAATTAATTCTTGATCGATTCTTGCCGTGCGATTGGTTTTATGAAAACAACCAAATATTTAGTTTTTTTCTGCTGGAATTTCAGCTCCAAGAGCCATGGAAAAATGCAAGAACAGAAGCTGAAGCTGAAGCTGAAGGAGCCAAACGACAGCCTGCTTCCTTTGATCTATTAATATAAGTTTAACAGATAGATGGATTAAGCAGGTTTTGCTTCTTGCTGGTGTGGGATCCTGGGTTTGAATGTGAAAATAATATAGTTTTTTATAGTAATTTTTGTGAAAATTAAATTGAGAAAACCTACTTGAAGTTTCAAGACAGCTTGTATTTTTGCTTATTTTCAGTTCCAAACAGTTTGCTTTTACTAATAAATTTGTGTTCATAATATCTCTTTTTTTGCACCATACTCCCATGTACGTGCGATTCTCTTTCTTTAGACATAGATTCGTTTTATTATTTCAAGATTAAGATGATAATAAAAGGAAGGATTTGCAAAATATGCGCGCGTGCACAATAAATTATAAATAATCTCAAAAACTTAAACTCGTGGGTTGATAAATGTTTAGTTTTTATACGTTTCTTAATATTTTTTCTTACATGTAGGTTCATATAATATTTTTTTAGTGGGGTTAATTTTTTTTTTTTGAATTTTCCGAGATTTGAATCTTTGTCGGATAAGTTTTTGTGAAGCGATGAGACAGAATTAATTGGACGAATAAGGGGAACAAGATCATGTGCAGATTAATGGATGGGCCATTCGTGCTTACGCATTTGTTCTCTATTTGTCAAATATGTTATGTCACGAACCATAGGAGAGTCCAAATAGAAACGCGGAGGCAAATGGCTTGATTGTCCAACTCTAAGCTTAATTTGCAACGAAAGTTTTAATCAAAATCAAAGTCCATAACTCATTTTAGGTGGGTCGAAATCTATATAACAAGATAGATAATCCATAAAAATATTGTGTGGAATAAAATAATAAAAATTGGTATGAATAATATATCTAAAAATAAGCTCACAACACGTTCAACGAAATCCAAGAAACGACCCATAAACAAGACCCAAAAGAATGAGCTGAAATAACCCAAAATAGAGGCATTGTCACAGCTTAGATGTGGGTGTGCCGCAACGCCAAATAAAATGCCTGAGTGCCACCGTGCCAAACACTAGCGTCACAACATCAATTAGACGACGCCACGGCATGACATGTTGATGCGCACACCAATTATCGTATAGCACCGCGACATAGCCGAAGCAGGTTACGACTCGCGTCGCAGCTTAGCACATATACTAAGCCGTAATTTAAACTGTGTTTCTCCAATACCTAAATTGGAAAACTTTCATTTTCCGTGGTTTAAACCTTGAAACTCAAATCATCGATTTCGACCAACGATTTTGAGTTTTCAAACTCGAAATTGAATTTCTTGAAGAAAAACGCAAAGAATGACAAAAACGAAACTAGAGTTTAGAAACAATGTACCATCGAAGAATATTCCGATGACTCGAATTAATACAAAACAAATTATCCTTGAAAAAAGGAAAAATCTATTCCGAACTTTACTATTATAAAATTAGCGGAAACACACATGAATTTTAAATTTCATAAGAAAAAAAAACTCTTAGAAAAGAAGAGTTCATTACATTAAAAAATCAGTCCATCAATTTTGATCTAAAATTATGATTATAGTTTTATTTTTCATTCCTTATAAACAATTTCTTGAATTCAGTGCTTTTATTAATATAGTTTTGGCGTAAATGCATTTATGCCATTGACTAGTGACCACCGTCTCTAATGTTTATGGGCACTAACATTAATATCACTCTCTCTAATTTTCATTAAATTCATCTTGAATTTGTTTGTAACACTAGTTTACTACTCAAAGCACATAAATTACACGTCAAAATATCGATGGTTTACATCAAATTTTGTTTTCTCAATTATTTACTTCTTCGCATTTTGAAGACTTTTTAAAAAACAGTCCTAAAATCTTAAAATTTAAATTATTTGTACATTATATATATATCTTTAAATTTCATATTTGAATCTAGTGAGTCAAATTATATCTGGACTGAGATATGAAACTTGTAGTAAGAATCTCTTTTAGAGTTTTATTTTATTTTGTAAATTTGAGTCACATAACTCGTCATGTACTTTTATTTTCGATACTGAATATTCTCATTTGTCTGTGTTTTTTGTATTCCTTGAGATTTTGCACGTAGAATTTCAGTGTGTCGATTTTGTGGTTTTCTTTTTGTGTATTCCTGCTTGATCTTGACACTTCAAAAGTGGACACAAAAAAAGTAGGAAAAAGTACCATTTAGACCCCAACGTATGGGGTCAGTAACCATTTAGTACCTAACGTTTTTTTTGTACCCAATCAAACCCTAACGTATAAAACGTTTGCAATTTAAACCCTACCGTCAATTTTTCAGTTAAATTTAATATATTTTTTTTAAATTTTCTAAACTACCCCTCACCCTCTCTCTCTCTCTCTCTCTCTGTGAAATCGACCAAACATCGGTGAAATCGACCAAACATTTCTTACAAGCTTAATAAACAACACAACAATGGCCGATTAGGTGTCTTCGTGAACATAAACATCCAAAGAAATTGAAGAAAAACAGCCACAAGGAAATCGCGAAGGAATTGATTCAGACAGCAATGGTGTCTATGGAGATCAGTAGTTTTTAACACTCATCACAAAACCCAAACAGGAAATTAGGATGTAACAGAACTTCGTGAAAATGCCGTCCCCTCCTTTTCCTCAAACAATTTTTGATTCAACTCACTGATTTTAGACATGGAAGATCCAGACCCAGGATCCGAAAATGGCGATTGGTATGTATTGGTCGTAGCCTGAGCTTTCGGTCGTGATCTCACCGATCCTCCGACCGAAGAGTCTTTCGATTTCTTTCGCCGCGTTCGTTTCGGGATGTCCGGTGGGTTTTGCGCCGCCAAAATGTCGCCGCCGTTGATTGAATCGTTGGGCTCTCGGTTTGATTTGAAATTTTCCGTTGAGTCCTTGGAAAATTTTGAACTTCTTCTAGGTCTTGGTTTGTCTGATTTTTCTCTCCTGGGGGACCCTACAGTGCTTCCTGATGATGATTGTCGTCTGGATGATCTTGGCACCTCCGGTAACTCTCTCGCCGGAGAATTTACAGCTTCTAAATCCCGTCGGCTTGAATTTGGACATTTCCCATCTTGCAGTAATCGTAAAAATAGCTCAATTAATCATCATTTTCAAAATTGTTGAAACTGTTTTGACATTTTCATGTCCAAAAAACAATTTCGTAGCTCTAAATTTGATCCAACAGTGCAAGTTTTTCTGTTTTTCTTCAATTTCTTTGGATGTTTATGTTCACGAAGACACCTAATCGGCCATTGTTGTGTTGTTTATTAAGCTTGTAAGAAATGTTTGGTCGATTTCACCGATGTTTGGTCGATTTCACAGAGAGAGAGAGAGAGAGAGAGAGAGAGAGAGAGAGAGAGAGAGAGAGAGAGAGAGAGAGAGAGAGAGAGAGGTAGTTTAGGAAATTTAAAAAAAATATATTAAATTTAACTGAAAAATTGACGGTAGGATTTAAATTGCAAACGTTTTATACGTTAGGGTTTGATTGGGTACAAAACAAACGTTAGGTACCAAATGGTTACTGACCTCAAACGTTGGGGTCTAAATAGTACTTTTCCCACAAATTGTAGATAGGTTAAAACTACAAGTGATTGATGATGGTGCATCAGTTTATTTTAATTAGATTATGCAATAATAAAAGAACACTGTATTGGCTTGTTAGGTGAAGATTATGCAAAGATTGGTGTTGAGAAAAAATGTATTAAATAGCACATTGAGAAGACATATCAAGTCTTTGAAAGATTTGGATGTGACTTCCACCTACCCTTAATATTTCATTTGATTTCAACCTATTTGGTTCATGAATATTTCTTATTTTTTATTTTCAAATCTAGGGGTGAAAAATAAGCAAGTTTTTTTAAACTTCATTTAAAAAAAAAAAAACAATTCCATGGATTCATGAGTGTTGTCAATTAAGTCTCCGTAGTAGTGTCATCTACGTATTTGTCCCGTGAATTTCTTTGTTGGCCGATTCGCAAAGAGAAACAAACTCTCAATAGTACACTGCTGCGGCAATTTTGATAATGTATTAAGTTTTTCAACTTAATTCTCTTTAGGAATCATTAAAATCGTCCAAATCGAGAGTTCTTACTCTCTAAAAGTCATCGCTAGAAAATATCACGTGATAAAAACGTAATTTCTTTGATGATACTCTTAACGACAAAGACTTAATTGCTAACGTCTCTAAGTTCATGAGATTACTTTGCCTAAAAATAAAGTTTAATGACACACTCGTTTTTAGTCCCTAAATTTAAGAGACAATAAATATGTATTTACTTATTTCTTGGAAGCTAGAAAGAAGCCATCCATATATTGGCTTAGAATTTGTAACAATAGCGATGACGTCATCATTTTAATGATTTATTGCATTTATTTATTTTGAAAACCACTATTGGGCTTAAAAGCCCAATTACATAACTCATTAAAAAAACCCTAGCCCTTTACTCTTCTCTTCTTCTCCTTCCATCCACTTTGCACTCAGACTGTTCTCTCTCTCTCTCTAACGACGTTCGCGGCTCTTAACTTCTCCGGCTCTTACTGTTCGCGCGTTGTGAAGCTATCCCTGTCTTATTCGCACGAAGTCTTCATCTCGAAGCTTCATAGCTGTCTGAACTGCCTTATTAATCCGCCGTCGTGAAGCTACATTCTCTTTCTTCTTATTTGCGTATTTTTGTAGGTATGCTACTTGGCAAATCCGAGCCTGAATTTATAGTAGCTTTGTTTTTGGTTTTCACATGATCCGCTCATACCTGGCTACTTCCCCGATAATTTCTATGATGTATCATTTTCAATTTCAATATCACTATCCTTTTAGTACCAACTGCTTGAATATGTATTAATAGTTGATGTATGTATATATAGTTGAATATGTTATGCAGAAATCTCTATTTTCCATTTTTTATGCTTATATATCTATTTTCTTATTTGATTTTCTGCGTTGGTAACTTAGATAAATTCGGAGAGAAGTTTGTTGCTCAGCTATTTTTATGAATTTTCAAATTTTTAATTAGTTGTCTGGTTCCAAAACTAAGATGAGCACTTTTCAGTTCTTTGTAATTTTAGACTGAAACTTGATGGCACCGGACTAATTACACCATCTGTATCTAGGCCTTGCTTTTGTGCTTTCTTTGCAGATACTACCTTTGAAATTGATTCTTAGTATTTACGTGAAGTCCCTGTCATTCACTCTATTTGTTTGTAGATTTTGGCTACTCAAATTCCTGCTCTCTTTTTCACATCTGGTTTTTGATGATCAGTTGAAACTTCTCTTTGCTGGTCTACTATAATGATTCTATGCCTGAAAACGTAATTGTTTTGCAGATTTTTAGAAGCTGAGAAATCTTTTGGGAAATTCTCTTTGGTTTTCAACTTCAACATTCTTGTGAAGATGAGTCTAATATCTCAAAATGTCTCTTCTAAAATGAGTAATAAGAAGTATAAAAAGGATGTGATTGAAGAGGATACAACCTTGATGGAAATGTAGGTGTGGTTGAGGAAGACTCTTCTTTGGATGTTATGAGGACCAAGAAGAAAAAGAAACAACGCAAGGAAGAAGATGAAAAATTGGTCGCTGACCAACAAATAGAGATGAAGAAGCTAGAAAACATTTTGTTTGGTTCACTTTATTCTCCTGTGGAATTTGGAAAAGACGATGCAGGGGATTTGCTTAATGCACCCGCCAATGATACACCTTTGTTCATCATGGATCGATCTGCAAATAATATGATCTCTGTTTATGAAGACAATGCTAATTTTGAGGAAGGCAGTGATGGCGAAGAGGAAATTTGGCAAAGGAAAAGAGTATGGGTGGATGAAGAAGAGGAGACAACTAATGTAAATATTGCCAAGGTTAATAGATTGCGGAAATTGAGGAAAGAAGAAGATGAGAAAATGGTTACTGGTTATGAGTATGTGTCCAGATTGAGAGCTCAACATGCTAAGCTAAACCGAGGAACAGAGTGGGCTCAGCTTGATTTACAGTCCGAGAAAGGAATTTATGACGAATCATCAGATGAAGAAAATGGACGTGTCATGTCTCGTGGTTATGAAGATGTAGAAGCTATTGATGACATTCTTCGAACAAATGAGGATCTTGTCTTAAAAAACAATGGTAAATTGTTGCCTGGCCTTTTAGAGCACTCAAGACTCATAGATGCTAACTCTGAGGAACCTTCTGATGGTCCTATCAATTCAGTGCAGTTCCATCAAAATGCCCAGTTATTACTTACTGCAGGACTGGATCGAAGGATTAGATTCTTCCAAGTTGATGGCAAAAGGAACACAAAAATTCAAAGCATTTTTCTTGATGACTGTCCAATAAGGAAGGCTTCTTTTATGCCTGATGGATCTCAGGTTATTATATCAGGAAGGAGAAAGTTTTTTTATAGTTTTGATCTGATTAAGGCAAGTATTGATAAAATTGGGCCCCTTGTTGGTAGAGAGGAGAAAAGCCTGGAAAATTTTGAGGTTTCTCCCGATTCAAGAACAATTGCCTTTGTAGGTAATGAAGGTTATATCCTTTTGGTTTCGACCAAAACAAAAGAACTAATTGGGACGCTTAAGATGAATGGCACGGCCCGTTCTTTGGCATTTGCAAAGAATGGAGAGCAATTATTGAGCTCTGGTGGTGATGGCATGATCTACCATTGGGATCTGCGAACCATGACTTGTTTTCACAAGGCTATTGATGAAGGTTGCATTAATGGTACGTCGATCTGTACATCCCCCCATGGCACATTATTTGCAGCTGGTTCAGACTGTGGGATTGTCAATATATACAACAGAGAGGAGTTTTTAGGTGGCAAGAGAAAACCCATAAAAGTCATCGAGAATCTAACAACCAAGGTAGATTTCATGAAATTTAACAGTGATTCTCAAATATTGGCACTTGGTTCGAGCATGAAGAAGAATAGTTTGAAGTTGATCCACATCCCCTCCTTTACTGTGTTTTCAAACTGGCCTCCACCTAAGCAAATCCTACATTATCCACGATGTTTGGACTTCAGTCCTGGTGGGGGGTTTATGGCTATGGGAAATGCTGCTGGTAAAGTGCTGCTATACAAGTTTCATCACTATCATCATGCTTAGAGCTTTCTTTTCTATAATTACCGTTAATTAAATCTCCTGGCATTCTTCCCTTTGCGGCCAATTAAACGAGGTTGAAACAATACGAGCAAGATGAAAGAGGCGGCTGTTTTTGACAGAGTGAGTCCCGTTCTCTTCTGAATTCCTTTTTAGATTTTATTTTTCTGTCATATACTCCATTAAATTAGGGGAATAATGCCATAATTTTGAAGCTTCCTTTGTTAGTTCGAGCCCGTAGAGAATGATCACTCGTTTTGTTGTATCTTATGAATGGTTTTAGTTTTATCTTATCCAACAGTTTTGCTTTTCCCCGCACTTCCTTCGCCCAGCCCTGATGAATACCGTCTTTGGTTGACATTTTTATTTTCAATATTTTATGCATGTTTTAAACTCTTTGCTTAGTATCTTTGGGTCTTCATCTTTAGGTGCCAATCAAGAACTTGTCATTTTCTTGAGCTTTCCTTAATTCTCATCCAAATTATTGAAAGTGTGAAACAATCTTTGGGCATTGTCTTAGTGTTTGTTTCAATATGTAAAGTTTGTTTCTTCTTTTTTCCTACTTAACCTGTAATTGTCTGAACAAAATAATTATCGACGTTAAAGCAAATCTCAAATTTTTTTTTTTATTGGTTAATGTCATTATTTCATATTAATTGGACTGAAAGTTTAAGAATTCACAATTTGATGTCAATCGAGCAATTCATCTCTTGTAAAAGCTAATCCCGCTTAGAATTTTTGAAATTTGAGGTACCAAACTTTTTCACTCTGAAAAACGTTCTAATTTTCAGGCAGTCCCAATTGAGCTTCACCTTGGTGATCTCTGCTGGCAGCCATGTTGTAATCAGATACAGTGTTAATAATGGATACAATATCTTGCACACACATAGTCATTGCAATCGAGCGACCACTCGGCTGCTCGTAGCGAAGGCTATTAACGACTCATGTTGCAAGAGATTATCAACTTAGTTTTGGTCCAAACATAATAATCACTGGGAGGCCCTATAGGCACTACCAAAAGGATAGAGAAATCAAGCATGGAAACGAAGGAAGATATGGCTGCTTCGTAAGAAAAAGTTCTGGAAGCTCTTCAGTTTTCAAATGAATAGAAAGAAATTGATCTAAAAAAAGATGTGAAGAAAGAACATCACCTATTCCAAGGTTTCAGCAGGGAACTTCTAAACCACAATTGCTACGACTGGCAAATAAATTTGAATGCGCTTAGACTTAAACTCTAGTGAAATCCAAATCTAAGTGCAGATGCAGCGGGGAAAAATTGATGATGCAAAGTTCACCATCAATGGCAATGGGATGTTCAAAAGAATAACAGCAGAAGCAATTCATGTTCTTAACTTGTTATTGCTAAATACTCGAGCATGAAATTGAAAAATCAACAAATTGTTAAGTCCAAATAAAAATGTAAGAAAACGAAAACTAAGACAAGGCATTTGAAAAAGAAAACTAAGACAAGGCACATGGACTCTGAAATGATAATAGTCCTCAAACAAGTTACCTCGGGCTAACATGATTATCAGATGCAAAATAAGAAAGCAAACATCGTATCTGGAATAATGGTAGCGTAAGGCTGAGCTTTACACATCAACTAGAAGAAAGTTTACCTACAATAATATTTGAACAAATTTTTAACAAATTGTTTGTATACCCAAAAGCGAAGCAGATTTTATCTTTGTTTTGTGATTACTTACTAAAATTGCAGCTCCTGGACCATGTAGAAAATCATCTTTAAGAAATTGCTGGTAAAGCACAAAGAAAAAATTGAGAGACAAATGAAACCGAAAGGTATAAAATCTGAGAGTGAGACTTTTAAGTCTTTCTGTTTCTGTAAGTTTACTTTCTCTGTGGGAAAGAGTTGGTCGATAGCACAAGTTGTCCTTTATTTGGACTTGAATTTTTCTTTCCCATTTATGTACATTTCGTGCCTTAATGCAAGTTACTTCACCAATAAAAAAAACAAAGGTGGTGCAAAATCAGAGAACAGCATAGGCTAAGAAAGTACCTATTGCAGATAAGCTGTATTCCAATAATCTCAAGGGAGTATAGACATTTTATCAATCAAAACTACGATGAATATGGGACCATGCATTTAGGAGATACAAATTATCAAACCCAAGAATGACAAAATAGCCATTGAGCAGCCAATTCACAAGTAGAGACTACGTTCTAAGTCACCAAAGTACGGCAATTAGAAGTTAAAACGCTAAATTTTGGATCAGAAAACACCTTTTGATGGATAGAAGAGCATGAAGATTTATTTTTGGTGCCTACATATGAGTTTTTGAATAAAGTATTGGTTTTCAAAACTCGATAACAATATTTCTCACTTCTCATTTCTATTTTGAATAAACGGAAGTCACAAGCATAGGATCCCAAATTTACAAAACTTAGTAGTCACGATCCATTCAGTGGATGCAAGTAGCTGAAGCATTCAATTAAAAAAGAGTACAAAGATTACAGTGGATACTCATAAAATATTAACGATTGATTTGAGATCCACCCACAACGCGAACAGATATTGGCTCAACATAAAACTAAAAAGAAAGAAAAAAAGACAAAATTTCCATCCAGATGAACCAAAACTTGAAAAGGATAAAGTATAAGCCAAGTGAAATAAAATCCGGGAAAAAAAATAGGAGGTCACTTAGACAATGAACAAACTGGCTTTTAAATATTCTGCTACCGCGGACTAGCTTATTTGAAACACAAAAAAATTAAATGAGTCAGCAAACAAGCGTTAAGTAGTATTGAATCCAACTTCAAGATCCACTATCTGAATTTAAATTCAGATTGGTCCTCAAAACATCACACCAAGCTAAGTTATTATACCATTACCATCATAGAATCAGCGATTTTAGCAATTTCTTAAAGTGAAACCTTGTATAATGTTAATTGAAAAAACAATTAAGTACAACATGAAAAAAAAAACCAATAACCTGAAAATCCTAAATTACAATAAAAAATAGTTCAAAATAACGAAAAGAATGATAACTATCTGACAAGATTTTCAACAAATGCAGCTAGTTAAAATTGATAAAAGAATCTGATACCATTTTATCAAAAAGCTGCGAAGAAACACCATCTCCAAACCTCAACGTATGATCTACCTGAGCTATAATAACCATTGATGGGGAAAGTTAGAAAAAAGCTCAATTCAACTGAACGCGGTCATTTCTAATCCGAGCTTGACTTCCCACAACCGAAAGCAATCCACCCTCAGCTGCTTCTTGCTCGTCAACGTACAAATCCTCAGGTCCTCTAAACACAGCGTGTAATAGAACGATGAAAACTCCGATTACAATCGAAACTAACACATTAAGCCACACATGAGTCAGAACTAGTGCAACAATCGTGATCAATCCGAGCACAACCAAAACCACGCGGTCATCAATAACGCGATTAAACACCATCAGAGGATCATTTCGGAAGAAATAGAGGAAGAACCAGGCGACGAAGATCGCGAGGTAGACGATCATGGAGATTGGGTGCCATAAGAGGCTGAGAAAGAGAACGACGAGGACGATAAGGGCGTAGTTGACACGAAAATAGTTAACATTGCGTTTGATTCGATTAGTGGCTTCACCGAGAGAGTAAGGACGGGAGAAGGAAGAAAAAGGCTGGCAGAGCTGCGACCATGGCCGGATTGTGGCGTAGATTGAATCGGAGGCTGCTCTGGCTCGGGATAGAAGAGTGGTGGAGTAAGGGAAGGAGCTGTACGCGTAGTAAGGTTGCGAAGACGTAGACATCGCAGGACGACCAGCGGGAGGCAAGCTCGAACCAGATCCCCTGGTAGAGAGAGAGAGAGAATTAATTTTACAGGGTGGTTCTGAGATTCTTCGGTGCAGGTGGACTGCATGAGACTACGAGGGTAAAATTAGAGAGGTTAATCGAGCTGAGTTGAGCCGAGAAAGATCCAGCTCACCAAGCTTGCTGAGCCTAATTAACCTGTCGAGGTTAATGAGCCGAGCCGAGCCTAACGAGCCAATCTTAAAAAATTTTCAACTCGAGCTGGTTTGTAAGCCACGAGTATAACGAGCCGAGTCGAGCCAGTCCAACGAGCGTAATGAGCCAAACTTACATAAATAAAGATTTCAGATTGCATAACTAAAATATATCACAAAATATAGCAAAGTCATAAGGTAAGGCTATAATCACCCCAAACTTAAAATAAATATGGTCCTCAATGCATAAAATAAACTAAAAAGTATGTGAAAAATAACATAACTCATGACGTGTTGGGCTAATCATTGTCCTCACCCTCTTGTGGAGGGTGATATGGCTTCAATAGGTGCTCAGAGAAGATAGGTAAATGTGAGTTTGCTGGATCCGAATGGTCATAATGAGTATTTAATGCCTTCACATATTGTGCAAAGAAGTTTGTCTGCTCTATTGAATGATTTTGCATATTCGTCAACAAATATTTGATGCGAATGTGATCTCGTGATAACTGTCTTTTCTGATCAAAAATATTTTTCAGCATTTGTCTTACATCGTGTTCAAAGCTAGTTTGTTGAGCAGCTAGATTGGCAAACATTTGGCCTTGTTGGATTGTAAGATTTTCTAACATCTGTCTCACATCGTTAGTTGAGTAAGAGCGAGGTGGCACGGCAGACGATGAAGAGGCGCCTTGATCGGGAGGCATAGTTGATTGATTTTCATATCGCTGTTTTCGACGAGCCTCAGCGAGCTCTCTTTTGTGTGCGCTATGCTACATTGTGCACTCGTCATAATACTATCTTTGATGTGCCAGATACGAGGCAAGGGCATTAGTTGAAGAGGAATTTCAGCATCAGCATCATGCTCAATGAATCTCAATCCATTGTTTCTAGCTTCGCCGTACGACCACTTAGTTACTCTTGAAATATTTGAGAAGACATAAACCTTTTGTTGGATCCAAGGCTCGTCAGTTAAGCTCATAGGGGCATTCTCTACAGCGCTTAGGTGCTTGATGAGGATGGGGTGAATATGGTCAGCAGTGGTAGAACCCTTACAATATGCGCTGATATTATTGTGGATAATTCGTCTGACGTTTATTGAGTGACCAGTAAGAAAGCAATACAGGAGTACTGCCCGCTCTTTGGTGAGCTCAGAATTCTGGGACGTCGGCATTAAGTTTCTCTTGATGAACTTCCACCAAGCTTGAGCATAGCAGTTGAGACAACTTAATATCAAGTGTAATGGTTGAGCTTGGTTGACGTTTGAGTAAACCCACTGTGAACCTCGGTGGCCCATCTCTTGTATATGATCATCCCATAATCTGGTCACTCTTCTATCATGGTGTGATAATCATCTTGATTTATGTAACGACCCGGGGAGGATCGTCACGTAAACTATCTCATTCTTAAACATATAAGTCTTATTATTCATTCATGATTTATAATCAACAGTATTATTTTTTTTTTGAAACATACTTGACATAGAATATCACATCTTCTACTGGTAGACAACACTCTACCGGTGAACACGAGTCGAACACGTGACTCAGAAAAACTCACATCAGATAAAGAACATCATCCGGTGAATAACTACACTTCCTTCACCGGTCACTAGACGACAAAACAGTATATAGATCATCCGGTGGAGAACTCGGTCCATCATCCGATAGACATGTGCTTCTCACGTGAACAACTTAAAACATCATCCGGTCTCGAACATCTACCGCTAGGTGTTCTTATTTACACTCTATTGACCGGTGATCATGTGCGCCTCACGTGAACAACTTAAAACATCATCCGGTCTCGAACATCTACCGCTAGGTGTTCTTATTTACACTATATTGACCGGTGATCATGTGCGCCTCACGTGGCTGATTAAAAACCTTGCCTGGGCACTAAACGACAAGAAATTACTCACATCGTCCGGTGAACACTTGTATCTCTCGTGAACAATTAAAAACGTTAACCAGTAGTGGACATCTACCGATAGACACGTGCACTCAACGTGACTCATTAAAACATCTACCTATGACGTCAGCCGGATGATATGTTCATTCGACATCTCCCGATGGACACTTCTACTGATAGATAAACGACAAAACCCTTAGGCTCACTTCTACCGACAGTTATAATCTACCGGTAGACAACACTCTATATCGTTCGCTCGACGCGAGCTTCTCACGTGCCTCATTAACACAAAAGAATTCATCTTTCGATGGAGAAGATTAACTCGACTTCTACCGACAGTTGAACAACATCTACCGGTAGAAAACATTATCCTAACTTCTACCGGTAGGAAACTTCTACCGACAGAACTCATCCCAACTTTCACATAGCTCAACTAGACCATAAACTTTACTGATAAAACTACAATCCATTCAGAGCATTGATAGCGGCAGACTTAAGTAAACCGACCATTCATTAATCCTTAAAATCACTAACAGATTCCGAAGTTTAAATCAAGCTAATTCAAATTCCATTGTTATAAGAAATCTTAATCCACTTAGACCTCTTCTATCATATATATATCACTGACATACTGTGAGCATAACCAGGGGTCATAAATCGCCTCTCCAGTCCCGCACTGTCACCTTGAGCTCCCTCCAATAACCAGTCTTAATCTTTCCCATTGAACTTAATGTCCTCACCTGTAACTTCTTCACCTACACCATAAGGTTAAACTATAAGCCTAATGCTTAGTAAAGAATGCATGCTGACAGAAATGCATGGATGTTAGAAAACATAAGCTCGTACATCTTTTCTCATTCATATTCATTTTCATCATTTACATAACATATATTAAGTGAAGAAACGTGGGAGAATGACAGGGGTACGTAGTCATTTGCCTATCACGGCAATCATAGTAAAAACTTGCTCGGCCTCCACCAGTGGGAGAATTCACGAGTCATACATATCATTATCTCGGCCTCCACCAGCGGGAGAATTCACGAGCCATACATATCATTATCTCGGCCTCCACCAGTGGGAGAATTCACGAGCCATACATAAATTTGGTGGACATGTCATAGTCATTTCCCCGTTCTACGCTTAATCATGCTTACATTCATTTTTCATGTTCTTGACTTAATCATAAACGTGCACAAAGTACATGGACACGAATCTCACAGAGGAATGTCATACTGTTTGAACGAGTAAAAACATCATATATCTTAACATTTTCATGCACAAATACTTGATAACATGGCAGACTACTAGTCATATTCATCAGACAATCAATTCAACAATTTCTCCTAGTATCCTTGCGGTGTAGGGCCCTAGAGGCCGGAAATCCTATTACATCCACTTACCTGGTCTCCTTAGCACTTGAGTTCCTTTCTCTTCAAACTTCTTCACCTAAAACATTTACATTGCAGTAGTTAAATCAAAATTCTAAACTCTACTAAAAAAAAAACATCCTAGGATCTATTAGATAGAGTCATTCCCGAATCCTTGGTTTGCTAGACTATGCAGAATCTACAATCTAAAATAAAACAAACAGGTTCAACTATCGATTAAATCTGAGTTGGTTACTTAAAATGTCCAGAATCGATTCGGGTTGACATTACTATACTCGGATTTCAAAATGTTCCAAAACTACTCGGCCACCGACAAAACCGAGCTCAAATGCCGAGCTGAAAACAGAGCTAAATAACCAGATTGTCTATAGCATACCTCGAGCACTGAGTAGCCGAGCAATGGCAGAGAAACCGATTGCCGAATGAGGAATTTCCAGCTGATAGAGAGCGGGAGCTTAGGAGAGAAGAAATCGCCGGAAATGAAGGTGTCGGCTACAGTGGTTTGAGTGAGGTTTAAACCCTTTCCAATTTCTTTAAATACCGATCCCAAACTTCAATTATTACCAAATTGCCACACAACCTAATTTAAATCCACATGTAAATAATTAATCTTGGCATAAAATTCCAAACCGGGAAAAATAACTATTCATGACCGTTAATACAGTTAGGAAAATTACCTAGTCGTATCTCGGGTGTTACAATTTAAGTTGTTCAAACCAAGCTTAGCATTTATGATCTCGGCTGAGAAGTGGATGATCTTGTTGCGAACTTGAACGATACTATCTGAATTTGATGCCCTGAGATTTGAGTAGAATTCCCAAATGACACTTACGTTCGCATCACCACCTAATACAGTAAGAGTCTCACATCATCGTTGCCTGAGCATGACTAAAATATCTCCATCATAATCATCGGGTTGAAATTGAATTTCGCATATAAGAGGTTTATTTTTTGTCATGAAATCCATGAAGTATTTTCTTGTTTCAGAGTTGACGAATGAGTGATCGATTTGGCCGACTAGAGCTGAACTTGAGCTTGAAGAAGCTTTCAAACGTTTTGACGGCATTTTTTTTAACCTGTAAGGTACACAAGACCACAAGATACTAAACACCAAAATAAAATTAAGTATTAATTATCACACGATACTAGTAATTTGTGTACAAGAAGTTCCAACTTACAAAATATATAGAAAATTATCAATTTTTAAAACTTAGAATTCTCATAGACATTTCATCGAAAAAGTGGTGTGCATAATTGTTTTTGTATCCCAAACCAACCTCAGCCATCAAAATCAAACAATGCAGCCCCAATTCGACAACAGTAAGCAAAAAAATTTCATTTCAGTATCAAGCAAATTTTGAATAATATTAAATTAAATTATCAAATTGCAAAAGAAATAGAACCTGGTCGAATGACTGAGATTTACTGAGCTTCGACAGAGGATTCAGAGGTCAAAATTGTGGGGCGATTGACGGGAGGCGCTACGAAGATTGACGGGAGCTTTGGCAGTTTTCGTCGTTGGTAGCTTTCAGTTAAAGGGGCACGTGGGGCGATTGATCGGCTGTCGCTCTGTGTTAATTCTTAGCGACAACCGATCAATAGCCCCACGTGGGCGAGTGATCGGCTGTCGCTCAGTTTTCATTCTTACCAACAACCGATCAATCGCCTCAATGCTCCTGTTGATCGGCTGTCGTTTTTTAGCGACATTTATTTATAAAAGAAACAAATATATAAAAAATATAATCTTCATTATAAATTTGACATTTGCATCACTACAAATTAAACACATCTTAACTAGGTTAGCACCTATTTAATTGTCAATCATGTGCAAAATGTCAAAAAAAATTACAAAATGAAAAAATACTTCAAAATTTAAATTACAATGCTAATCTTCAACGTCCAAATTTTTGAAGGCTTTGAGTATTTCGTCCTCTCGTTGTTGATTTCTCATAATGGCGTCATTCCAATCCTTTATGCAAATGAGTGCCTCCATGAGATCGGGTGCAAGTCGTCCTCGGTGTTCATCGTGCACACGTCCACCTGCACTAAAAGTAGACTCCAATGCTACGGTAGAGACCAGAGTTGTTAGTAGATCACGTGCCATTATAGACAAAATAGAATATGTGGTGGAAAACATTTTTGACCAATTTAAAATATCAAAATTTTCTTTGCGAGAAAATTGATATCAAGTGTCAAAATAAATTTCTAGTTCATTTCGCATAGAACTAGAGTAAACATCTGTATCTAATTGATTCCAAATATCATGAATACCAAATTGTAAATCTACAATATTTTCACTAACACTACTTGAGCTAACATGTGAAAAAACATGTGAATGACTAACATTAGAATATTTAGATTCATAAGAATAATATAAACTAGTAATTCAAAGTGTTATTTGATCCATAGAAAATAAAGAAGAAGTTTGTAAATTATTAGAAATTTTATTAACAATGAGACATACTCCTCTTAACTTATATTTAGGATCCATTATACATGCATAACAAAAAATAGAAGGAATGTCTAGCCAATATTTTTTAAATTTTGTTTCCATTTTATTAAGTATATCTCTAAATTTATCTATATGTTAATATTGTGCAAATTACCCGTTAAGTTTATAAAAATTGGGAGAACAAGATGAGAAGTGAGATAATAAATTCTCGAACATTCATTTGTAGTATCATAAAATAGTTTTAAAAAATCAAGAAATTTATTAGTTACGTCGCAACTAGATTTATCAAGATTAATACCTTGTATTTTCTCACTAATAAAAGCACAAATAACTTGTCATGGAAAAGAGAATCGTGAGTAGTATCTAATTGAAAATAATTTTTAAAATGAGAAATAGCAGCATCGATGTCACTAGCATTATCAAGTGTTATGTTAAATATTCTATCTCGAATGAAATATTCTTGTAATATCGTAACAATATATCTATAAATTGTAATACCAGTAGGGGTGAGCAGGATCAGACCGCCTCCTGAGTACCGGACCGGACCAATGGTTTTGGTCCGGTTTCGGGCCGCCCCCAGTTTCTCGGTCCGGGACCGGTCCTCCCAGATGAATTCCCATCTGGTTCGGTCCAATCTTCGGTCCGGGTACTAAAATCCCAAAACTGGACCGTGGAACCGAACCCTTCCTTTTAAGTCACTGGATGCTGCTGCCAGGCGCTCTCACCTCTCGCCTCTCGCTCTCGCTAACCCCTATTCTATATTCTTCATCTGTTCGTTCATCTTCATCATGATTCACGCTCACGCAGTCTGCCAGACGATCACCCCTGCCTGTTCGTCATCACGATTCTGCAATCCAGTTTCGCAGTTTCAATCTGCCTTCTTCGGTGGTTCTGTAATCAAACCGCAGTTCACCGTTCGGCGTTCACGCCTCACTCTCTCAGACGTTAGGGCTCGGCCTCGGCCTCGACTTGCAAATTTAATTTTCAGGTGAGTTTACTTTTTTTTTTCAGACAATTGAAAATTTCTTTTTACTCCTCTACTTCCTTCTCAGTTTCCAGGGTCAGGGAATCGTTCTACATTCGAGCTCTCGATCCTCAAACTGAACAAGAAGAAGAGGAATTGGGAAATTGTTGCATGCGGGGAACACAATTTGTTCTGCAGAGTAGAGTTTAAGTTAGGGGATTCGAATTGTATTTTGGGCCAAAAGACTGTGGTTCAACATTGACCAGAGAATCACATCTTTGTATCAAAATCCAGCAAGTTATGTGACTTATTCTTAGGAGAAAGATGATTATCTTTGCTACTTCAATTTTACTCAAATCAGGATAGATTTGGATCATCGGTCACTTTGTCATCGTTTTTGCTAATTTCTCAAGAAACTTCATTGATTTTTCTCTCAAACTTACCAGGAAAGTGGCTATTCATATACTGTTAATTTATATTTTTAGATAGTTAAATTTAGTTTGTATGTTAGAAGATAGTTGGATTTATTTTAGATGTTGAATTTAGTTTATCAAATTTTATAATGTTGAATAGTTGAATTGAGTTTTAACGTTAAATAGTTAGATTTCATTTGGATATTGAATTTATTTTATCTTATTATATTTTATTTTAATCATAGATAGTTTAATTGAATTTCTTAGATTTAATTTTAAACATAGATAGTTGATTTAATATATGTTACTTTTAATATATTTAAACATAGATAGTTAGTATGTTGATTATATTGGAAAAAAAATATGTATACAATATTGAAATTTTTTATTTTTTAAATAAAAAAACAAAATTCAGTGTTATAGTGGGAGAAACCGGGACCGGACCGAAACTTTCGGTCTGGTCCCGGTCTCTTGTCTGGCCGGTTCTGGGCTTCGGGATAAAAATCTCAAATCTCACGGTCTGGTATGGTACAGTCTTGAAACCGGACCGGACCGGACCATACTCACCCTTAAATACCAGTGTGGGGACATTCACAATTATGAAATCCTAAAATTCTTTTATTTAAGGGAAATTACCGGTTTGAACCTCGAACTAACCGATTTTTTCGATTTAAACCTTGAAGTAAAATTTTTCACGATCCAAACCTTGAAGTATGAAAAATTAACAAAACAAACCTCGGCGGACGTCCTTTTGACCGTCCTCTGTTAATTTTGCCTGAGAACGGACTGTCTCTTGGTTGAAGAGACAGTCCGTTCTCGAATTTTTGCCTATAACGGACTGTCTCTTGTAACAGAGACAGTCCGTTCTATTATTTTTGACTATGAACGGACTGTCCTTGATTCAAGAGACAGTCCGTTCTTTAAATGAGGGCAAGAACGGACGGACTCTCTTAAAGAGAGTCCGTCCGTTCTCTCGTTTATAGCAAAAACCAGAGAGCTTTTATTGCGCAGTTCGCACGATTAATACTCTCGGGATCCATTTTCTCTCCAAATTCGTGCGAAACTAGCGCTAGGTATGATTTTATTTATCGTTTTGAAATGATTTCGTTCGATTTTTAGGTTACAAATCGTGATATTCCCAATTTTTGTCAAACAGAAAACACTCTGTCGCCTCTCCAGCGTTCACTTTTCTCTCCAACGGTCACGGCTATCTTTTCCCAGACGGAATAGATTTTCTCTCCAACCTCCGGCTACCATAAATTTGTTGGGATTGATTTTCTCTCCAACCTGCTGCGATATTTTTCCATAAATTTGATCAAAATTTAGTCCAAGGTATGAATTTATCGTTTGTAATTTATTTAGTTCAATTATTAGGTAAAAAATTTGAGATATATCCCAATTTCACAGAGAGGACGGTCACCACCGTCGGACAGTGCGTCCGATCTCCAGAATTGTAATTCAATCTTGTGCGCTGTTCTCTGTTCTCTGCCGATTCGGCCAAAATTATTACAGGTTCTGTGTCAATTTTGAATTGATTCATTTTGTTTTTGAATTGTTTGTTTAAAATTTACGATTTGTGCTGATTTTTCGAGCATTTAATAAATTTTGCAGTTATTCGTCGTAAATGGCTGATACAAATGAGCCTGCGAACATAGAGTGGTATATGGAAGATCGCGCTCCCATATACGGTGCTATTCATCCATTTGATCACTTAGAGGGTGAAGGAGAAATACAGGTGCATTCGGTATCGCAAACCTTAGACGACGAGCTTCGTGAACCATTTAATTCGGATGATGACGAGGCACAAAGCATACGAGTAAGGGCAGAAACTTCGGGTGATTTTGCTGTGGGTAGAAAATATGGTTCTTTAATGGCCTTTAGAGGCGAAGTAAAAAGGTATGCTCTGCAAAAAGGATTTGATATCAGATTTGTTAAAAGTGAAACGAAGAGACTAACGGCAAAATGTCAAGGAGGAGATTGTAACTGGCATCTGCATGCTTCGGTCATGCAAAATGAGACGACATTCCAAATAAAGTCCTACCGTAACGATCACAACTGTGCAAGGACACTTGATAATCGACACGCTTCGACAAAGTGGTTGGCAACGTATTATTCAGATAGGTTCAAGAGTCAACCTGACTGGCCCATTCCTGATATAATCGAGACAGTGCGGAAGGAACATCAGGTGAACATTAAGCCAAGTCTTGCGAGAAGAGGAAGAACCGAAGCCAAAGAACTTAATTACGGGAGGTGCGAAGAACAATTTAAACTCGTGCGTTCGTACGCAGAAGAAATATTCAGATCAAATCCAGGCAGTACAGTGAAAATACATGGTCACGTGGTGGGTGAAGGGCGAGATGAGAAGATGATATTTGAAAGAATGTACATATGTATGGCTGCTTGTGTGTCAGGTTTGTTGGAACAGGGCAGACCCATTATATGTTTAGATGGATGTCATCTGAAGGGCACCTGCCTCGGCCAATTACTCACGGCCGTGAGTATTGATGGCAACAATGGTGTCTATCCCATTGCCGTTGCCAACGTGGAGACAGAATGCAAAGACTCATGGCTGTGGTTTTTGGAGTTATTACAGGATGATTTAGGCATTGGTCTTGGACGAGGATGGACATTTGTGTCCGATCGACAAAAGGTATATATTATTATTACTATTATTATGATTATTCGGGCATTGCAGTTGTATTGTTTTATACTGACTTTGTTTTTCTTTAAACTTTCAGGGGTTGTTGGCTGCTGTGGACAACATATTTGGTTTAGCTGAACATCGTTTTTGCCAAAGACATATGTATTCAAACTTCAAAGGACGATTTCGGGGCATAGCGTATAGAGATGCTATGTGGAATGCAGCAAGGGCAACCACACGAGAATATTTTGAGATAGCAATGAGGAAAGTGCATGAGCTAAACCCGGATGCCCATGCATGGCTTTGAAGAACGCCCCCTAGCAGTTGGGCTACTCATGCGTTTTCGGTAATTCCGAAGTGCGACTTGGGCTTGAACAATTTATGCGAGTCTTTCAATGCAGCTATATTGCCGGCCATTGACAAACCAATCCTGGCTATGTTCGAGATGATTCGAAAGACCATGATGACTCGAATTGTAAAAAAATACGAAGAGATGCTCAAGTCAGACGATGTACTGTGTCCTAAAATTAGGAAAAAGTTAGAGAATCTCAAACAGGCAGCTCACAGTTGGAGTGCTGAGTTAGCGGGAGACGCAAGGTTTGAGGTCAGCAACGGCAACGAACAATTTGTCGTTGACTTGAATGAAGGCGTGTGCGCATGTCGGAGGTGGGAGCTTACTGGTATCCCATGTGTTCATGCCATTCCATGCTTTTATTTCATGAGAGAGCCGGTGGAAAATTTCGTCCATATATACTATCATCGGGATACATATTTAGAGATGTACTCACACTTCATGTAGGACCGTAGATGTCTAAGAGGGGGGTGAATTAGACTATTTTAAAAATGATTCTACCAATCAATTTAAATTACTCACTCGATTTTATCTAACAACAAATAAGTTAATGTCAAAATAAAAGAGAGAGTAAGAGAGATTGAACACCAATGCTTTTTACGTGGTTCGGCCAATCTGCCTACGTCCACGCTCCAAGGCTCACCCCTTGAAGATCCTTACTTCTCCTAAAAAACGAGAACTTCTGATCGAACTTACGGGCTTCGATCCACAACCTTTCACAATCCTGGATTGAACTTGCGGGCGTCAATTCACTGCCTTATACAGATTTGAGTTTGTAAAATATTAAGCTCAGACTACAATCTCACAAAAATGAATCTCAAGTTAGGGTTGAGAGATGTAGAGAAGAATACAGAGTGTGCAAAGAAAAATCGCAGCTAGGGCTCAGAATTCGAATTTGCAAAAAAAAAGTTGTTCCTTCGTGCTCTAAGCTCGACTTAAATACTCTGTCTTCAGATCGGCTGGGCTTCAATGCTCCTTATCCAATAATAGAAGTTTAGTTACCGTTGGAGCAGCTTTCGTACAAGTTCAGGTAGCCGTTGCCGTTTGTAGTTGCAAATCATCGTCGCCATTAATGTTATGGAGTTATGGCTGAAAACGACGTCACTGTAGCTTCGCGGCTAATTTGAATTCTGGCGGAAGACAAAGCTGACTTGTAGTCTTGAACCGCCAATGGATGATGAAGCTTTAAACACTTGAACCGGCATAGGATGATTAAATTTGAGACTTCTTCCGCCTTTGTCGTTTAGTGACCGGAAGAGAAGTTTGTTGAAGTCATCCACCTTGTCGTTTAGCGAGCGTAGGTCTTCATCGTGTTTGCTCATCCGCCTTGTCGTTTAGCGAGCGGTGGAGTACCTCGTTTTAGCTCATCCGCCTTTGTCGTTTAGTGAGCGGTGGAGTAACTCGTTTTAGCTCATCCGCCTTTGTCGTTTAGCGAGCGGTGGACTTCGTCTTGTAAACAATTCCGCTCTTGTCGTTTTGTGACCGGTGGACTGATTCTTGTAAACGATTTCGCTCTTGTCGTTTTGTGACCGGTGGACTGATTCTTGTATAACACATTTCAGCCCTGTACACTTAATCACATGCATTAAATACTAAAATACCCTTACCAAGGGCATTTCCAACAGATTAAAATCATGTCCATAATTTATAATTCTTATTCAATAAACATAATCAAATTACCAAGTTAATCATATAACTACATCATAAAAAACAATTTAGACTTAAAACACCATTTAAGTCAACAATCTCCCCCTTTTTGATGATGACAATCCGTAAGAATAAATTTGATTAAAGCAAGACTCTCCCCATAATACTAGCTCCCCCATAGCAGATGCATATATATATAAAAACAAAACATGGAGCATACTAGAGTTTTCATATCCAGAGATTGCCAAAAGATGCATAAAAAAAATATAGCAACTAAGTCTACACGCATGCATATCCATCAACAAATATATTTCTCCCCCATTGACATTATCAAAAAGAAACAAAGAGAGATAGCAGAAGGATGGCATTCAACAAAAAAAATCAACAAAGAGTTCCTGAACAGAAGGAAAGACATGGAAATAAAACAAAACAAAATTAACGCCTATGACAGGAATCTAAAAATTTCGTCCAAAAGGCATGGACGGCCCAAGAAGGCAATGTAATAGTAGGATTGAAAAAGGCATCCACTCGAGCTTGAAGTGAAGCAAGATCAAGAGGTAGAGGTTCCTGATAGACCACCAAGTCCGTACAGGTATTAGCAATGGGAGATTGTTCTGGAGAAGCCTCCTGATCCTGACTTGGAGAGGGCTCGATTGGTGGAACAACAAGAGATGGATGCTCTGCCAGAGAAGCACTAGGAGATGTGTCCATTGGACGGGAGGGCTCGAAAGATGGCTCCTGTACTGAGGCAGGGGTAGAGAATGCCAGTTCAGACTCCTGTAGATCCAAAGGCATCACTCGAGACTCTGCAACAACCTCTGGTCTGTAAAAAGGAAGGAGGAGGTCTTCAAACGTAGGCTCAGTGGGGCACAGAGGAATATGAGGAGCAGGGCAAAGAGCCTGGACTTGAGACTGGAGAGCCTTAAGGTCACGAGAGAAAATCTTGGTATGCCTTTCCCATTTTTGATCCATTTGACCCCGTTCCACAACTGCAGCTTCTTGCAGATCTGCTTTGAGTTGATTGATCTTGGACTCAACGGACAAGTCAAAGTCAGCCTTGAGTTTGTCAATGCTGGACTTCAACTCAGTATACTGCTCCAGACTGATAGAAGATCTCCTTTGATATAAGAAGGGAGTGGCAGGAGAGACAGTTGGGATTGGTGAGGTCACTTGGACTGTAAGAGGGAGGGAGACAATTGGAGCAGGGGGAAGTTCTTGAGGCACAGGTGGAGCTGTGGGAGGCAGGAGAGGTGCAGGTGGAGAAGGTTGAGCAATAGGAGACAGAGGGGCAGAGGCAGGCAGAGTGAGCAGCAACAGAGAGGGTGAAATATCAGGAGCTGAGATGGCAGTCTCAGCAACATCATCCTGATCAGACTCCTCTGCCAGGATAAGTTTTCTTTTCCTCATTTGAACAGCAGCTGCCTGAACAGGTTCCATATTGGCTGCAGGTAGAGAAAGCACAGATGAGGCAGGGGGAGGCAATATATGAACTGGAGGAGCAGACAGAGCCTCAAAGGGGTTGGCCAGAGAGGGTGGAGTAGAGCGTCTGGGAATTGGTGGAGGACGTGAAGGGCGAGTGACACGAGGACTAGGAGGGGAAATATCAAAGGCAGGGATCTCAGAATCACCACCACCTTCTTGAACAGATGACTCTTCATCCAAAATCACGCCCTTTTTTCCTTTTCGGGCAGCTGAGACCATAGCAGTCCTCTGCTTAGACTGATCCAAGACATAGACCCCTTGACGGTTTCTCTTAATACCCATTCTGGACAGAGTGTCTTTGGAGTAATAGCTGGAATGTTTAAGACAGGAGGGTTCCTCATCCTCAGGAAATTCAACCTGATACTTCTGAAAAATCTTCATCAGTAGGAGGTTGTATGGAAAAGATGTAGTCCCTGAAGATACACTCTGTATCATTCTTCTCAGGATAATGTATCCAATATCCACAGGGACCTTCATATAGATGGCATATAGAATAACAAGCTCCATGCTGCTAATGTCATCATAATGACCACCTTTAGGAAGAACATTATAGCAGATCATTTGATGAAGAAGGCGAGCTCGAATGGTTAAATGTTTGCTTTTTAGGGGATTTGGAATATTGCGCGGATCTAACGCAATTTCTTTTAAAAATTGTTGGCCATCAGGGAGTCTTAGAAATGGAAGTTCTTGTCCAATGGAATAAATTTTGGGATGTTTATCCAAATGGGGATAGCCCAACAACTCATTCAGGGATTGGGAAGAGAGTTCTATCTGTTTCCCGTGCACATAGCTTGAAATGATAGACTGGTCAGAAGTATAGCTGAGGTTAGCATAGAACATCCTAATGACCGAAGGAAAATAAAAAGATTCAACCTCAAACAGTCCTATTAAACCAATATCAGTTAAGGGTGCTACTATGTTGAGAGATACTAATTCGTCGGGAACCATACCACGACCAGGAATCAACTTCTTATTCTTAAAATCGCCGTGATACCTTATTTCAGCATCCTCATTTAGAAAATATAGCGACGGCCAACTAGTTGCCCGAGAGAACACACGTGCCGGACGAGAAGTGGTTTTGGCTTTCTTTTGCGGTGGTCCCGCACCACCTCGAGACGAAGAAGCGAGATGATCATGTTCACGAGCTTGATCCATTTGAGTATTTTTGTGAAGATGACCTAGAGAGAAAGGGTTGGCGATAGAGAGTTTACAGAGAAGGGCGCGAAAGATGAAGCGTTTCGAAGAAGAAACCGAGTTTAAAAGAGAGAGAACCACGCCCGACGTGATGAAAGCACACGTGTAATACTGATATTGTCCGATTGATAACACGTGTCGGCAGATTAGAAAATGTATCATCCGGTCTGGAGATGATCTATATCTTCCGATGAATAGAAAAAAGGACCGGAGGATGTGTATATTAAAGACAAAAACAATAGAAGAGAAACTTAACTTTTCTCACACTTAAGAAGACCTAATCTTATTCTAATACCACAAAAGGTTTTCTCATCCAAAGGTTTTGTAAAAATATCTGCCAATTGATCTACAGAATTAACAAATTCCAAAGAAACATCACCTCTTTGAACATGGTCTCGGATGAAATGATACCTTACATCAATATGCTTGGTTCTAGAATGCTGAATAGGATTTTTGGAAATGTTGATAGCACTGGTGTTATCACACCGAATAGGAATCCTATCATAAAACAGATTATAATCTTCCAGAGTCTGTTTCATCCATAACATTTGTGCACAGCAACTACCAGCAGCAATATATTCACTTTCAGCAGTTGATAATGCAACAGAATTCTGTTTCTTAGAATACCAAGACACTAGAGATTCTCCTAAGAATTGACAAGTGCCATTGGTGCTCTTCCTATCAATTAGACTACCAGCATAGTCAGAATCTGAATATCCTATCAGATCAAAGGAAGTTCCCTTAGGATACCATAAACCTAAGTCATAAGTCCCACTCAAATATTTGAAAATCCTTTTTACTGCAGATAAATGAGACTCCTTAGGGGCAGCCTGAAACCTAGCACATAGACACACACTAAAGAGTATATCAGGTCTACTTGCAGTCAGATATAACAGTGAACCAATCATACCACGATATTTCTTGATATCCACACTTATACCATTTTCATCCTTGTCCAATTTAGTAGTGGTACTCATGGGAGTTCTAGAGGATTTGACAGATTCTAAACCAAACTTCTTAAGGAGTTCCTTAATATACTTTTCTTGACAGAAGAAAATTCCATCAGGATACTGATTAATCTGGAATCCTAAGAAAAACTTTAACTCACCCATCATACTCATTTCAAATTCACTTTGCATGAGGGATGAAAACTCATTACACATTTTGACATTAGTTGAACCAAAAATAATGTCATCGACATAAATTTGAACCAACAAAATGTCCTTCTCCTTTTGCATGGTAAACAGAGTTGAATCGGAGTTACCCTTTTTGAAATTCCTTTCTTCAAGGAAGTTCTTCAATCTGTCATACCAAGCTCTAGGAGCCTGCTTAAGTCCATAGAGAGCTTTCCTAAGTTTGAAGACATGGTCGGGTTTATCAAAGGCTTCAAAACCTAAAGGTTGCTCTACATAAACTTCTTCTGTTATATAACCATTTAAAAATGCACTCTTTACATCCATTTGAAAGAGTGTGAAGTTTTTGTAGCAGACAAAAGCTAGAAGCATTCTAATTGACTCTAATCTAGCTACAGGGGCAAAAGATTCTTCAAAATCAATACCCTCTTCTTGAGAGTATCCCTTAGCTACAAGTCTAGCTTTATTTCTAACAACTATCCCATTTTCATCCAATTTATTTTTATAAACCCATTTTGTTCCAATAATTGGATGATCCTTAGGTCGTGGAACAAGTTCCCATACCTTGCTCCTTTCAAATTGATTTAGCTCTTCTTGCATAGCTAAAATCCAATACTCATCATTCTCGGCCTCCTCAAATTTCTTAGGCTCTAATTGAGAGATAAATGCCACATTGGCACAGAGATTCCTAAGAGAGGATCTAGTCTTTACTCCTAATGAAGGATCACCTACGACTTCATCTAATGGATGGTCTTTGATGAATTTCCAATCTCTAGGAAGAGCAGGATTTTCATCCTTGACAGACACTATATCATGAGAGATAGAAGAAGGTTCTAAAGATTTTTCTACTTGAATGGGATCAGTAGGCTTTTCTAAAGAAAGAGAGTCCAGTTGTTTGTCCAAAGAATCATCCTCATCCACGTCAATTATTGGTTGAGGGGTCTCATCAAAATTGACATGAACAGATTCTTCAATAACTAGAGTTCTCTTATTGAAAACTCTATATGCTTTACTGGTCAAGGAGTAGCCGAGAAAAATTCCAAGATCCGATTTGGAATCGAATTTTCCTAAATTATCCTTAGTATTAAGAATGAAGCATTTACTACCAAAAGCTCTAAAATACTTAACAGTAGGAGTTTTTCCACTCCAGAGCTCATAAGGAGTTTTCTCTAGAATCGGTCTTATGGAGACCCTATTAAGAACATAGCAGGCTGTTGCAACTGCTTCAGCCCAGAAGTATTTGGGAAGGGAATTCTCATTAAGCATAGTTCGGGCAAGTTCTTGGAGAGACCTATTTTTCCTCTCAACAACACCATTTTGCTGAGGGGTTCTAGGAGAAGAGAAATTGTGCTCAATTCCATACTTGAGACACAAGAGTTCAAGTTTCTCATTTTCAAATTCTCCACCATGATCGCTACGAATAGCAACAATGGTGAGCTCCTTTTCATTTTGAACTCTTTTCCTAAAACTAGAAAAGGTGTCAAAGGTTTCATCCTTAGACTTCAGAAAATGAACCCAAGTAAATCTAGAAAAATCATCAACAATGACGAATGCATAGAATTTTCCTCCTAGGCTGGCTATGTTGGAAGGACCGAAAAGGTCCATGTGAAGGAGTTGGAGAGGCTTAGAAGTTGAAACTGCATTCTTTGATGCAAAAGAACTTTTGATCTGCTTGCCCATTTGACAAGCTTCACAGATTTTATCCTTCTCAAAGGATATCTTAGGAATACCTCTAACTAAATTCTCCTTAGTAATCTTAGCTAAGGTATCCATTCCTACATGACCTAGTCTCCTATGCCAAATCCAGCCATCATTTGAAGAACTCACAGCAAAATATTTTTCATCAATGCAAGCAATATTATCCATGTCAATGATATAAATATTTTCTTTCCTATAGCTAGTAAACAGAGTTTTGTTACTAGAAGCATCTTTAATTAAGCAAGAGTTTGATTTAAAGATCACCTCATAACCTTTATCACATAACTGGCTAATACTAAGCAAATTATGCTTTAATCCCTCAACTAAAAGCACATTCTCAATAATAGGATTAATACAGTTACCTATATTGCCAATGCCAACGATCTTTCCCTTTTGGTTTCCACCAAAAATGACACTTCCTTTCTTTTTGTTGACAGCAGCAAACATGGTTGAGTCTCCTGTCATGTGTCTCGAGCACCCACTGTCGAGGTACCATTGATTTATACCAGGAGAACAGTCAACCTGTAAGACAGAGATCAGGTTGTCTTCTTAGGTACCCAAATCTTTTGGGTCCTAGTGTTAGGCCTGGTTCCCTTAGGAACCCATTGTAATTTGCTACCAGATTTCATACTGTTTGTTTTTAAAGGACATACAAAAGACTTATGTCCTACTTCATTACACATATGACAGACAGTAGATTTAACAAAGAAATTTTTAAAGACTTTCCTTTTATTAAACTTGTCATAGTCTAAACCTGTTTTGTCAAAGTTCGCTCTCTGACCTGCTATGACCATCTTAAATAATTTTTCGCCCTTAGTGAAGGTCAGAATAATATTATTCAAGTCTTTGTTTTTTTCTTTTAGTTTATCAGCTTCCCTGACATGCAAATCTACTTCTTTAGCATGCTTTTCTAATAAACCTGTATTCTCCTTTTTCAACAGATTGTACTTAGTCTTTAGCATGCCAAATTGTTTAACTAGATCATTAAAGGCGTCAATTAGTTTGCCTTCTTCATTATCACTATCGCTATCACTCAAACAATTTGGAGAGGTAGTACTAACCTTTTCCTCGTGTGCCATGAAGCACAGATTTGCAACTTCCTCATCTTCTGAAGATGAAGCGTCGCCTTCACTGTCATCCCAAGTGGCCTTCATAGCCTTTTTCTTGAATTTCTTGGGAACCTTTGCTTGTGGACAGTCAGCCTTCATGTGGCCTGGCTTTCCACATTCAAAGCAGGTAAACTCCTTGTCTTTGGATTGCTTTTCATTCTTGGGAAATCTTCTTCCCTGCAGCTTCTTCCTTCGAAGGAACTTGCTGAATCTCCTAGTGATGAGAGCTATATCCTCATCATCTTCCTCTTCTTCATCCTCAGATACTACGTTTTTGCTTGAAGAGGCTTTCAGTGCAATGTCCTTCTTCTTGCTGATCTCTTTCTCCTTGAGATCTTCCTTCTCATTAGCTCTCATTGTTATTTCGTGAGTCATGAGAGAGCCAACGAGCTCTTCAAGCTTAAGAATCTTCAGATCCCGAGCTTCTTGAATGGCGGTCACTTTCGGTTGCCAAGCTCGAGGTAGGCATCTCAAGATCTTCCTGACTAGTTCTTCACCTGAATACATCTTGCCAAGAACTTTTAGCCCATTAGTAATGTTAGTGAATCGGGTAAACATAGAAGATATGGACTCATCCTTTTCCATGGAGAACAACTCATACTCATGAACAAGCATGCTTAATTTGCTCTCTTTAACTTGGTTTGTTCCCTCATGAGTCACTTCTAATAGATGCCAGATTTCCTGAGCACTATCACACCCCTGAACTCTGTTGAATTCATCACGATTCAGAGCACAATATAGGGTGTTTATGGCTTTGGCATTTAGACTTAAGTTCCTCTTGTCGGACTCAGTTAATTCAGAGGAGCTCTTAGGTTCACTTCTTGATTCTACAGTTTTCATGGCTTTGAAAGGGCCATTCTCTATTATGTTCCAAATCTCATAATCCATAGCTTGAATGAATATTCTCATTCTCGCTTTCCAATAAACATAATCACTGCCATCAAACAGTGGTGGTCGAGAAATAGATTGCCCCTCAGTGTGTGAGGTGTTCGTGTTGAATGCCATAGTAAATATATATAAGATAATACAAATACGACTTAGACAATGATTGACCTAGCTCTGATACCAATTGTAGGACCGTAGATGTCTAAGAGGGGGGTGAATTAGACTATTTTAAAAATGATTCTACCAATCAATTTAAATTACTCACTCGATTTTATCTAACAACAAATAAGTTAATGTCAAAATAAAAGAGAGAGTAAGAGAGATTGAACACCAATGCTTTTTACGTGGTTCAGCCAATCTGCCTACGTCCACGCTCCAAGGCTCACCCCTTGAAGATCCTTACTTCTCCTAAAAAACGAGAACTTCTGATCGAACTTACGGGCTTCGATCCACAACCTTTCACAATCCTGGATTGAACTTGCGGGCGTCAATCCACTGCCTTATACAGATTTTAGTTTGTAAAATATTAAGCTCAGACTACAATCTCACAAAAATGAATCTCAAGTTAGGGTTGAGAGATGTAGAGAAGAATACAGAGTGTGCAAAGAAAAATCGCAGCTAGGGCTCAGAATTCGAATTTGCAAAAAAAAAGTTGTTCCTTCGTGCTCTAAGCTCGACTTAAATACTCTGTCTTCAGATCGGCTGGGCTTCAATGCTCCTTATCCAATAATAGAAGTTTAGTTACCGTTGGAGCAACTTTCGTACAAGTTCAGGTAGCCGTTGCCGTTTGTAGTTGCAAATCGTCGTCGCCATTAATGTTATGGAGTTATGGCTGAAAACGACGTCACTGTAGCTTCGCGGCTAATTTGAATTCTGGCGGAAGACAAAGCTGACTTGTAGTCTTGAACCGCCAATGGATGATGAAGCTTTAAACACTTGAACCGGCATAGGATGATTAAATTTGAGACTTCTTCCGCCTTTGTCGTTTAGTGACCGGAAGAGAAGTTTGTTGAAGTCATCCGCCTTGTCGTTTAGCGAGCGTAGGTCTTCATCGTGTTTGCTCATCCGCCTTGTCGTTTAGCGAGCGGTGGAGTACCTCGTTTTAGCTCATCCGCCTTTGTCGTTTAGTGAGCGGTGGAGTAACTCGTTTTAGCTCATCCGCCTTTGTCGTTTAGCGAGCGGTGGACTTCGTCTTGTAAACAATTCCGCTCTTGTCGTTTTGTGACCGGTGGACTGATTCTTGTAAACGATTCCGCTCTTGTCGTTTTGTGACCGGTGGATTGATTCTTGTATAACACATTTCAGCCCTGTACACTTAATCACATGCATTAAATACTAAAATACCCTTACCAAGGGCATTTCCAACAGATTAAAATCATGTCCATAATTTATAATTCTTATTCAATAAACATAATCAAATTACCAAGTTAATCATATAACCACATCATAAAAAACAATTTAGACTTAAAACACCATTTAAGTCAACACTTCATTCGTCCCATTAATGGCCAACAGATGTGGCCGGCAGCAGAGAATCGGATCCCAATCGTTCCACCAGAGAGAAGGCCCCAACCTGGTAGGACGAAGAAGAAAAGAGTGCGCGATGTCGATGAGCCTTCTACGTCAATAATTTCTAAGAGAAAGTCTACGATGTCGTGTAGTAAATGTCGGCGTCAAGGGCATAACAGTCGCACATGTCCTGAGAGGGGATCCAGTTCAGGTGCTGCTACTTCGCGTGACACATTTATGGGTTTCCAGACATTAGACGGGACTCAGGTATATTTTTTCACCTTACTCTCTCAAGAAACTAAGATTATTATGTTCTAATATAACTGTCATTGCGTGTAGGAATCTACTACACGCGGCCATGGAACATGATGATGGATCTCAGGCGATGGCAAGGACATTCTGCAGCAGCTTCATTTTATAGATTTTGTCTATTGTAACTTAATTTATAGTAGTTAGTTTGATTTATTTTAGTTGGATGTAAATATATACTAGTTACATGTAAATATATTAGTTTGATTTAGTTTAGTAGTTTGATTTAGTTTATCAGTTTGATATAGTAGTTACATGTAAATATATTAGTTTCTATTGTAACTAAAATAAACTTAGTTTGATTTATTTTAGTTGGATGTCAATATATAGTAGTTACAGGTATTTTGGTTAGATGCATTTGATCTTTGGTGCAAAATACTGGACCTATTTGGGCTATCGAATTTGCAGGATGATACTAGCTATGGAGGAGTCAAAAAACAAAGGAAACTCTGCCCAATTTTTTTCTCACTTGTGAATAATCAATTTTTTCAATATTTTCTCACTTGTGGTAGAGATGCTCCTCTTTTAAGTAAGGAAGGGTATGTGAACTGGCGTGCTTCTGTGAATGAAAAGAGTTTGGGGCAGGAGAATTCTGGATTTGATGACAAACCATCAAACGAAGTTGTGAGTAAATATGACAAAAAGATGGGACAAAACAATCAACAAGGAAAGGCGAGCAATGAATGTCTTGAAAATACTTCCAAACTAAATGTGGATAAAGTTCAAGCTAATTCTAAAGTGATATATTTTAAAGAATCAGGGGCGACTGAAGAAATTGGAATAGGAGATGAAGCAAGCAGAGAAAAGGGTGATAGACCTTATCTTAGTAAGTCAAACCACTTTAACAGAAAATCAGACAGAATAGTAATTTCAGATGGTCTTAAATTGATTTTGGGATAAACGAGACTACAACCTTGTTGATTGTTTTGTCCCATCTTTTTGTCATATTTACTCACAACTTCGTTTGATGGTTTGTCATCAAATCCAGAATTCTCCTGCCCCAAACTCTTTTCATTCACAGAAGCACGCCAGTTCACATACCCTTCCTTACTTAAAAGAGGAGCATCTCTACCACAAGTGAGAAAATATTGGGAAAAAAATTGATTATTCACAAGTGAGAAAAAAATTGGGCAGAGTTTCCTTTGTTTTTTGACTCCTCCATAGCTAGTATCATCCTGCAAATTCGACAGCCCAAACAGGTCCAGTATTTTGCACAAAAGATCAAATGCATCCAACCAAAATACATGTAACTACTATATATTTACATCCAACTAAAATAAATCAAACTAAACTGCATTTTGTTGACTTAAATGGTGTTTTAAGTCTAAATTGTTTTTGATGATGTGTTTATATGATTAACTTGGTAATTTGATTATGTTTATTGAATAAGAATTATAAATTATGCATATGATTTTAATCTGTTGGAAATGCCCTTGGTAAGGGTATTTTAGTATTTAATGCATGTGATTAAGTGTACAGGGCTGAAATGTGTTAAACAAAGTAATCAGTCCACCGGTCACAAAACGACAAGAGCGGAGTCGTTTACAAGACTCAGTCCACCGGTCACAAAACGACAAGAGCGGAGTCGTTTACAAGACTCAGTCCACCGGTCACAAAACGACAAGAGCGGAATTGTTTACAAGACTCAGTCCACCGGTCACAAAACGACAAGAGCAGAATTGTTTACAAGACTCAGTCCACCGGTCACAAAACGACAAGAGCGGAATTGTTTACAAGACGAAGTCCACCGCTCGCTAAACGACAAAGGCGGATGAGCTAAAACGAATTACTCCACCTCTCGCTAGACGACAAAAGCGGATGAGTAAACTGAGGTACTCCACCGCTCACTAGACGACAAAAGCGGATGAGTAAACTGAGCTACTCCACCGCTCACTAGACGACAAAAGCGGATGAGTAAACTGAGGTACTCCACCGCTCGCTAAACGACAAGGCGGATGACTTCAACAAATTTCTCTTCCGGTCACTAAACGACAAAGGCGGAAGACATCTCAAATTTAATCATCCTATGCCGGTTCAAGTATTTAAAGCTTCATCACAAGGCGGATGACTTCAACAAATTTCTCTTCCGGTCACTAAACGACAAAGGCGGAAGACGACTCAAATTTAATCATCCTATGCCGGTTCAAGTGTTTAAAGCTTCATCATCCATTGGCGGTTCAAGACTACAAGTCAGCTTTGTCTTCCGCCAGAATTCAAATTAGCCGCGAAGCTACAGTGACGTCGTTTTCAGCCATAACTCCATAACATTAATGGCGACGACGATTTGCAACTACAAACGGCAACGGCTACCTGAACTTGTACGAAAGCTGCTCCAACGGTAACTAAACTTCTATTATTGGATAAGGAGCATTGAAGCCAAGCCGATCTGAAGACAGAGTATTTAAGTCGAGCTTAGAGCACGAAGGAACAACTTTTGCGAATTTGAATACTGAGCCATAAGCTGCGAAAGTGAGAATACTCTGTATTTTATTCTACATCTCTCAAATCTAACTTGAGATTCAATTATTGTGAGAGTGTAGTCTGCTCTTAAATTTACAAACTCAAATCATTTGTAAAGGCAGTGGATTGACGCCCGTGAAGATCAATCCAGATCTGTAAAGGCAGTTGATCGGAGCCCGGAATCCCGATCTGTTTTCTCGTGAGGAGAAGGTTAAGAATCTTCAAGGGGGAGCCTTGGAGCGTGGATGTAGGCAAGGTTTAGCCGAACCACGTAAAAATTACTGGTGTCGAATTTCTCTCTCTCTCTCTCTTTACTTTATCTGGTTGTCTGATATTAATCTATAAGTATAATATTCATGAGAGAAATTTGTTTAGACTTGAGGTTAAATTTAAAAAGCCTAATTCACCCCCCCTCTTAGACTATCTCGATCCTACACATTTAACTAAAATACATCCAACATAAAATACATCCAACATAAAGTACATACTACAGTGCATCCAAAATAAAGTACTATACATCAAACTAGTGTCTCTCAAAATGAATTATAATCTGGTTGGACTGCCGCTTCATAGGCAGATCAGCTCCTACCTGCACGCAATGAAGGTTATGTTACAAAATAATACTTATAATTGAAATAATAAAGCAAAAAATGGGTTGAAATGTACCTGCATCATCGTCAGACATCGGTTGGGCGTTTATAGGTTCAGCGTCTATAGGTTCGGCGTCTATAGCTTGGGCGTCTATAGCTTGGGCGTTGTCCGCATCGTCTTCCATTGCTTCGCCGTCGTCATCGGCCCCCATCGGTTCGCCATCGTCATCGGCCCCCATCGGTTCGCCACGACCGTCATGACCCCCTATCCAATCAAGGATGATTTGCCTCGTTTCTCTCTGGTAGGCGAACATATCTCTTTGGTAGTTCATCATCTCCGTCAGCTTAGACTCGACCCGATCGAGTCTTTCTGCAATAGAGCCTACATCCGCCCTACTAGTCTCTGGAAGCGTGGTGTCCGTAGGCTGCTCTATATGAGTGTCATCCTGGGAGGCCCCCTCATCTGCCCTGCACGTCCATATCCCGTCTGTTTCGACGAGGCCCATCCTAACCAAATGAATCTTTCCAAAAACCTCACTAGCCCGCTATTTTCGCATCTGCACATCAGGCGGTAACTGGATCTGAAAATGCTTCACAATCTGCATAATCAACACACCGTACGGCAGGTTTTTGTTTCGTGTCCGCCCGATCTCACACATGTGACATAATATCATAAAACCGGGGTCGAACATCCTGCCACTGTATAGCTTCTCCATCACGTAGAGATCTATGAAGTTAACGAGATCTCTATGTCCATGTCGAGGCAAAAGGGTGTGACACACCATGTTGTGGACTACGCGAGCTTTTACATTCATGTCTTTGGCTCTCGGCTTAAGGGACCCCACAATGTCACTGTTTCGGTTAATGAGCCTTAAGAACTCGGTTTCCTCGGCTGTTCCCATGAAAGGACAGTTCCGGACTGATTGGTAGTATCTTTCCGCCCCTTCCCCGGAAAAACCGATCAACTGATTGACCGTCTCAGGAGTAATCAAAATCTCCGTACCCAATATGTATGTCTTTATAGTTCCCGTTCTGCCGGAAAAGCTCATGTTCGCATAGAATAAGCGAACAATCCGATCACAGCTATCGCCCCGCAACTTATACACTCCATGCAGGCCAATTCTGTCGAACATCTCCTGTATGCCCAAAGACTCCCAACCTGCAAAATCAACGTACTTCGAAAGCGTAACTGATCGGTGTAGCAAATCTAGATTGAACTGCTCTTCACACGCCAGGGAGCGATATTCATTAGTATAAAACTGTGGCCGGTTCGACTGTGGCGGCCTCACTGGCCTATTTGACGGTCCGGCCTGTGAAGACGTTGACGGTCCGGCCTGTGAAGATGCTGAAGTTGCCCGACGTTCTGGAGGTCCACCCTTTCGCCTAATAATTAGTCTCTCAGCCATTGTAATATACGGAGATTTGAATAATCTGCAAAATTCAAAAAACAAATTTTAGATTAGCAAATTTGAGATCGGACACACCTTCCACGGTCGTGACCGTCTTCTCTCTGTTTACAGAGAGAGAACGGACACACCTTCCACGGTCGTGACCGTCCTCTCTCTGTTTACAGAGAGAGAACGGACACACCTTCCACGGTCGTGACCGTCCTCTCTGTGTAAACAGAGAGAGAACGGACACAGCTTCCACGGTCGTGACCGTCCTCTCTCTGTTTACAGAGAGAGAACGGACACACCTTCATCGCCTTGTGACCGTCCTCTCATACGAAAATTGGGAAAATCACGATTTGTATCTTAAAAATCGAACGAAATCATTTCAAAATGATAAAATCATACCTGGAGTAAGTTTCGCACGAATTTGTGCAGAAAAATCGCCTTCAACGTTGGAGAGAAAATGGATCCCGAAAGGATTTCTTCGTGCGAGCTGCGCAAGAAATGCTCTCTGTTTTCTGATATAATCGTGAGAACGGACGGACTCTTCTTAAGTGAGTCCGTCCGTTCTTGCCCTAATTTAAAGAACGGACTGTCTCTATTACGAGAGACAGTCCGTTCTATGAACGGACTGTCTCTTGATTTAAGAGACAGTCCGTTCATAGGCAAAAATAAGAAAACAGACTGTCTCTATTACGAGAGACAGTCCGTTCATAGGCAAAAATAAGCAAACGGACTGTCTCTTAAAACAAGAGACAGTCCGATCTCGGGAACGGACTGTCTCTTGTTTGAAGAGACAGTTCGTTCTCCGGCAAAATTAACAGAGGACAGTCAATAGGACGTCCGTCGAGGTTTGTTTTGTTAATTTTTCATACTTCAAGGTTTGAATCGTGAAAAATTTTACTTCAAGGTTTAAATCGAAAAAACCGGTTAGTTCGAGGTTCAAACCGGTAATTTCCCTTTATTTAATTGTCAAGAGTCATCAATAAAATGAGAAGTTACAACTACATAGCCTATAGAATCACGTGCACTCCATAAATCAGACGTGATACAAATAGACATTGAAGGGGCACTTGAAAAAAAATGAAATTAGTTCAATTTTCATATTATTAAACATTTTAATAATATTAATTCTAGTTGTACTTCTAAGAACACGTTTAAAATTAGGAGTAACATGTGACGACCCGTCTTTCAACGGACTGATAAGGAACCACCCATTCTCCGCGGATCCTGGGGCTGACCTGGGCCGGAGGTGGATAAAGCTCCGCGGATCCTGGGGCTGACCTGGGCCGGAGGGTTTCTCCGTTGAAGCAGGGGCCGTTACGAACTCACATCGCTTGGGGAAGTACATGGAAATGAAACATATGTAAGAGATCCCTCCCAAGATAGCAAGACGCGTTTTGGAGCTCAATTGACGACGGATCCCATAAGAACTCCGAAGTTAAGAGGGCTTCGGCGAGAGTAATTCTAGGTTGGGTGACCTTCCGGGAAGTGCTCTCGCCAAACAAAGCCGTGAGGGGAGAATATTGGGCTGCCGCCCAATCCCCAGAGCGGACAATATCTTGCTGGGAAAAAGGGGTCGTTACAAATGGTATCAGAGCCTGTACCCAACCGAAAATGTGGCCAATGAGAACGTTGGGCCCCCGAGGGGGGGTGATTGTGACGACCCGTCTTTCAACGGACTGATAAGGAACCACCCATTCTCCGTGGATCCTGGGGCTGACCTGGGCCAGAGGTGGGTAAAGCTCCGCGGATCCTGGGGCTTACCTGGACCGGAGGGTTTCTCCGTTGAAGCAGGGGCCGTTACGAACCCACATCGCTTGGGGAAGTACATGGAAATGAAACATATGTAAGAGATCCCTCCCAAGATAGCAAGACGCGTTTTGGAGCTCAATTGACGACGGATCCCATAAGAACTCCGAAGTTAAGAGGGCTTCGGCGAGAGTAATTCTAGGTTGGGTGACCTTCCGGGAAGTGCTCTCGCCAAACAAAGCCGTGAGGGGAGGATATTGGGCTGCGGCCCAATCCCTAGAGCGGACAATATCTTGCTGGGAAAAAGGGGTCGTTACATAACATATTCTTTCATAAAATTTTCAAATTCAACACTATCGGTGAACGCTATTGACAACTCACACTGTACTATAAGTTTTGTTATTCATTCTCTAATTTTATTTTATGAATACAAAAAAGTGCCACTACCACTAGCATTTAATAATCTTTGTGTAGGATCTCTAACTTGCTTGTTTAAGTGACACTTTTGATAATGCCTATTTAGTGAGGTAGTTGAACTACCGGAAACATATGCATAATTTTTAATACAATATTTACATTGAACCATAGATTCTACTTTTTCACCAATTTTAATATATTTTATTACAAAATGTTTCCATACTTCAGACGTTTTATTTTTTTTAGAGGCGATGAAGTGAATGTGGATGCTTGTTCAGATGATTACCCTATTGAAAATGCATGATTTATTTCTCTAATTTCTTCAATATCATCATCAATATTATAATCACGTGGATCGATAATTAAAAATAAATTTTAAAATAAATTTCAAATAAGAAAATGATACCACAAAACTAATGCCCAACAAAAGTTTGTATGTAATGTGAATTGATCAACTCATGTATACGAAACCTACAAAAAAAATTTAGTTAGTATAACTATAAATATAATTAAAAATTATGTAAATATATGTAATAATAAATAAACTAAATTTTACCTTGTTGAAGCAAATTGAAGAATGAATTAGAGCACTAAATGGATTGAGAACAAATTGAGCACAAATTGATTGAGAGCACTCTAAAGAGTAAATGAATTGAATTGAGAGAGATTGAGAGAGATTGAGAGAAATTGAGGTGAAAAAAAATGAAGGGAGGAAGAATTTATAGAAAAAATGGAGTGAAGGGGGAGAGCGAGGCCGAAAGTCTTTCTTGCTCTGATGAGAGCAACGGTGACAAGACCGTTGCTGAGAATCTCAGCCTGAGATTGCTCAGAAGCTTTCAGAGCAACGGTCTTGTTATTGTTGCATTGCTGAGAATCTCAGACTTCCCAGCAACGGTGTAACACCCGACATTTTTGGCCATGTAATTATTTCCCCAAATTATTTAGCGGGATGAATTTTATATTAATACAATGAATGTTTTAATGAATTTGTCTGAGTGTTTAATGGAAAAACTGAATTGACGAACTAATTAACAAATTAGTTGGAAACCAATGAGGGGCAAATTAGGAAGCCAATTAAGGTTAGTGGGAGGAAGCCAATGAATGACTGCCAAGTGTTGAACTTGTTGAACAAGATATGTTCTTTCTCCTACGTGAAACCCTCCTCACTTCTCTTCTCTATTCTCTCCACTCCTCTCTGCATTCTCTCTTCCAGACGAAAAACGACCAGCGAAGCTTCTCTGATCTCCTCAGTTTCTTTCTATTTCTCTGCCTAAGGTAAGCATCTACTAAAGCTAACGTGTTTGGACAAGTCGAAATGTTAGTTTGCTAAAGTTTTGGGGTTAATGTCCGATCGTGCATAATGTAGATCCGTGGATCGCTGAGGACTTACGATCAAAGCTGCAACTCACGGATAACAGGTAAGTTCATACACGTAGGTTGGCCTTTAAGGCCCTACATCGCGGAGATACTAGGCTAAAAATGTCGTCGAGATTATCGTTGGGTAGTTAGGTTGATGATTCGGCCATAAGTAAGTTTAATGCCATGCTCAATGCATGGTTTAGATTTCCTGTTATTTATGTGCATTTTGAACTGTTTTTCCAGAATGTTAAGTCTGTGCACAATGAATGTTCATGCATACAAGTTTTTTCTGAAAGTCATGCAAATGTTTTCTGCACACGATTTGAAGTTAAGAAAGATAAAACCTATAATGTAATGTTCGGTTAAGTGTGGGACGGGACTGGCCCTCTGCTCTGTATATCTGAAATGTATCACTGTAATGTGCCTGAAAGTGCACCCCCTACTATGTCAGTTCCCCTATAAGCCCTACTTATACCCCTCTAACAGATAAAACTAATGTAATGTGATGTCACTGTATTTCAAAATGTAATACCCGACTGTACGGAATACTAATATTTTAATGTAAATGACATTTTTGTAAATATGTCGAATCAAGTCGGTTTTACAAAAAGAAAGCGTTATTACGATCCTAATAATTTATAAGGATTTTAAGAAAATTTCGAGAATTTTAGGAGTTTAACGCTAGATTTACGAAAATTACGTTTATCGTAATCTATAGGACGTTGTAGTAAAAATAGTAAATGAGGTCCGAATTGTGAACAGACAGTTTTAATAGAACCCTAGTAAGAAGTTGGATTTATTGGCGAAATATGGAAATTTGGAGAAACTGAATCGTTAGCTAATTAACGAAACGAAGGACGAAACAAATAGAAAACAAAGGAAGGGCAAAATAGTAAATTGCCAAGTCAATTTTTATAAAAATATCACACTCCTCTCTTTTCTCCCTCATCTTCACGACACTCTCTCTCTCCCCTGCGAACTCTCTCTCCCTCCTTTGACGACTCACGACGATTCTCCCTTCCAATGGCGTTTCCTCTCCGGTCGACCTCCGTTCTTCGCGATTTCTTCCCCAAACTCGACCCTAGGTACAATTCTAAGGTTTTAGCAAAGTTTATTTTGGTTTTTAAAGAGTTTAAATGATTAGGGTTCGTTTAGGATTTCGTGAAAAACGTGATTTAGAGTTCGAAATCGATAGGTTTATCGTAGTTGTTGATATAATGAACATATTGGACGTTTTTGGACGAAGTTAATTGATTTAGGACGAATATTAGATATTGACAAATTTTCAAGTTTTGGGGGAAACTCGTTAATGGCGGTACGATGTATCGAACATTTATCAGGTGTTAAAACGCTTCGAGTAGTTAAGTTAGAATTTTAGAAATTTCCTTAGTTAAGGGTTCGTTTAATTTGGACGTTAAATAGTTTAAACTCGTTTTAACGACAAAATTGTGAAATTGCCTTAGGTGAACAACGCTCGTGGACGGAGCTTGGATTGCAACGGACACGAGGTAAGTTCTCGTGACTTACTCTGGCCGATTGGCCTACACTGTGCGTCGATGTCGTCTCGAGGAGTTTTGGTGACGTGTTTGTTTAAATCGCTTTGGTTGGGTAGTTAGGTTTAGTCGTTTTATAGGTTATGCCTTTAATTGCTTTTTTTGTCTTGATGGTACGTATGATGCATGTTTAATTTATGCTATAAATTGTTCACGCATCACGTATTTTAAAGGAGCATGAAAATGAATTTTCGCATTATGTTTTAAAGAAAATGGCGATGTGGCCTGAAAGGGGGCTATTGATCTATTATGTGGATCAATTACGGGTCTGTCACAGTATCACATCTAATATGGATTGATGTATGTTTATGGTCATGCGAGGTGAGTCTCAGGCATAGCTGTGCGTGTTGCAAGCATGTACCCCCCTCCTCTAGGTGGAAATGGTAGTCCAACCGCAGGATGTTCCCTCTCCATTTAGGGGGTTGAAATCTCGGTGACAACCTATATAAAGATAAGAAAATGTTGCATGATTTATGAACTCATATGCACAGCATACATTTGCATTTACGAAACTTGCTGAGATTTTTATCTCATAGATTGTCTGTATGGTGTAGGTGATCTTGACTTAGGTGAGGACGAGATCCCTCCACCCGAGGAGTGATGCAGTTGGCGGAGGATGGCTCGCGGAGGCGTGCTGGCGCAGTCGATGCTTAACCTGACCCGTGGGTGGTGTATGTATGTGTTTTGAGGGTTTTTGGGGATATTTTGGGTTAACGGTGGATTAGATAGGTTAATTGTATAGCTAAATATATTTTAGGTTATTTGAATCTGGATAATGGATTGATAGTTAGAAAATGTTTTGTTAAAAATTGTTGTTTGATGAACTCCTAGATTATTAAATTTCGTAGGGTTTTGTTTAGTTTTTTAAACCGAACCACGCAGTTTATTTTTTTCGAAATCGGGTTATGTTTTAAATATGTTTTGAAAAGAGGTGAGGTTTGAGCTATTGTATGTTACGCGTTTATGGTGCAATTTGTATTAAAGTTTAAGGGGAAGATGTGGTGAGAAGTGTGTGCAGGTGAATAGGAAAGAAAGAAGAAAAATAGGGGAGGCAGAACACTTGGCGAACAATCGCCAAGAGGGGCGATCGTGAACCAAGGGGATCGCCACGCTCTAGAAAAATTCCAGAGCGTGTGGCGATCGATCGCCCAAAGGTGGGCGATCGATCGCCTGGTGAACGATCGAGAGCCGATCGTTCACCACAATGAGGGGCGATCATGATCGCCCCTCCCTTTTACAACCGGCGATCGATCGCCTGAAATGGGCGATCGATCGCCCCTACATTTTCAAGGGGAATTTCCCCTTTTGCCCTCCTTTCCTCAGCCGATGTTTCTCTTTGTTTTTAAATGTTTTAATATATTGTTTTAAGTTTTATTTAAATTGTTTTTAAGTTTGTTAAATGGTTTAAAAGCATAAACAAAAACGATTTCAATTTTTAAAGTATTATTTCCGCTTAAACGTTAGGTTTAAAGTTTTAAGTATAAAAAAAAATACGGGAAAATAAGGGTACAGTGTTAGGGTCGCTACACAAAAGTTCATGCATAGCATATGCACCACTGCATTTTTATGTTCTTACTGAGCTTTAGGCTCATAGATGAACTCTCTGATGTAGGTACGGAACCCGTGGATGAGGATTTTGTGCCTTAGACCAACGAATATGTGGTTGGTGGCACGAGCTTTCGGGGGTGGTTGCGGCAGCCAGACATATTTCTGACCTGAGAGTGAAGTCATTTTTAAATGAATGTCATGTCTGTATAGTCTATGTGGAAATTCTGTTGGGATTTTGATAATGTATAGGTTTTGATGTTTAAGTTTTTAAACCGCTGTATTTGACAGTTGTATATATATTCTAAAACATTTTGGAACTGTTCGGAGTTTTTCCTTTTAGGTTGTGCATGGATTGTCTCAAGTCTTTGAGTTATCCATGCAGTTTGATTTCTTGAATTCTGTCATGTTTTTCAACTTCTGTCGTGTTTTCTAGTATGTTTTAAAACTGTGTTTTGAATCGGGTCTTGAGGTTTTGATGCTTTTGTGTCAAAAGATGTAATTTGTCAAACAGAGAGGTAGCCGATTGATCGCTTGGGGTAACCGATCGATCGGCGGGGTATATGTTTATGTCTTTCAAGTCTTCAAGTTTTCTAAAAGAAAACAGTCGTCCACACTTCTGTAAAAGAGTTGTTCATTTTATTCTGTGAACAATCGTCCACGCCTTCTGTAAAACAGTCGTCCACGCCTTCTGTAAAAGAGTTGTTCATTTTGCTCTGTAAACAGTCGTCCACGCTGTTCTTTAAAATAGTCATCCACGCTTTTCCTTAAAACAGTACTCCAGTTCTGCAGTTGTCCACAGTACTCGCCTGTCGAGTAATTGTTTCAAGTATTTGACTAAGTGTTAGTCGTCCATTCTGTCTTTCAATTCTGTCGTCCATTCTGCCTGTTATTTTTAAATGTCCAAAGTCCATTATGTCTTTTAATTCTGTCGTCCATTCTGCCGTCTATTTTAAACGTCCAAAGTCCATACTGCCTTTTATTTTAAACGTCCACAGACTTCTGTTTGTCTACTGTTTCTCTCTTTGATTTAAACGTCCACCGTCTCTGTTTGTCCACAGATTCTGTCTTTGATTTAAACGTCCACATCTTTTGTTTGTCCACGGATTCTGTCTTTGATTTTAAATGTCCACAGCTTCTGTTTGTCCACGGATTTTGTCTTTGATTTTAAATGTCCACAACTTCTGTTTGTCCACAGATTCTGTCTTTGATTTTAAACGTCCACGTCTTCTGTTTGTCCACAGATTCTGTCTTTGATTTTAAACGTCCACGTCTTCTGTTTGTCCACGGATTTTGTCTTTGATTTTAAACGTCCACAGACTTCTGTTTGTCCACAGATTCTGTCTTGATTTTAAACGTCCACGTCTTCTGTTTGTCCACAGATTCTGTCTTGATTTTAAACGTCCACAGACTTCTGTTTGTCCACAGATTCTGTCTTTGATTTTAAATGTCCACAGCTTCTGCATTTCTGTCGTCCACAGCTTCTGCACTTCTGTTGTCCACAGCTTCTGCACTTCTGTTGTCCATAGCTTCTGTCATCCACTGAGCTTCCCACTTTGGGTTCGTGACTTCCAGTTTACGTTTCCCATTTTATTAAGTCTTCTACTGCATGTCTATCGTCTATTCTGCCCTTAGTTTCTGTTGTCCACAGATTCTGTCTTTGATTTTAAACGTCCACAGACTTCTGTTTGTCCACAGATTCTGTCTTTGATTTTAAACGTCCACGTCTTCTGTTTGTCCACAGATTCTGTCTTTGATTTTAAACGTCCACAGACTTCTGTTTGTCCACGGATTTTGTCTTTGATTTTAAATGTCCACAACTTCTGTTTGTCCACAATTCTGTCTTTGATTTTAAACGTCCACAGACTTCTGTTTGTCCACAGATTCTGTCTTGATTTTAAACGTCCACAGACTTCTGTTTGTCCACGGATTTTGTCTTTGATTTTAAATGTCCACAACTTCTGTTTGTCCACAGATTCTGTCTTGATTTTAAACGTCCACGTCTTCTGTTTGTCCACAGATTCTGTCTTTGATTTTAAACGTCCACGTCTTCTGTTTGTCCACAGATTCTGTCTTTGATTTTAAATGTCCACAGCTTCTGCATTTCTGTCTCCCATTTTATTAAGTCTTCCCCAACATTTCTATCGTCCACGGCTTCTGGACTTCTGTCGTCCACAGCTTCTGCATTTCTGTCGTCCACAGCTCCTGCACTTCTGTTGTCCACAGCTTCTGCACTTCTGTTGTCCATAGCTTCTGTCATCCACTGTAGCTTCCCACTGCGTGACTTCCAGTTTACGTTTCCCATTTTATTAAGTCTTCTACTGCATGTCTATCGTCTATTCTGCCCTTAGTTTCTGTTGTCCACTCTGCCTTTTATTTAAAACGTCCAAATGCCAGAATCCTATTTAAGTTGAAGTCAAGTCCTAGTGAAAATCCCAGAACTGTTTTCATTTCTCCCTGTCTTCTGTCTTCCTGTTTTACTTCTGCCATCTATTTCTGTTGACTATTTTAATTATTTTCCAGTCTTCAATTCCCGGGGAAGTTTTCACTATCAAGGTTTTAAAAGTAAAAGTTCAAAAAAAAATAGTCCACGTTTTAAAAATGTCCAGAGTGAGGCCCTTCGACCCCGATCTGGTCGGGGGTCGTCACAAACGGTCATCAGACCGTTGCTTGAGAGAGACTAAGAGAGCAAGAAAGAAGATGGCACTGGCCTATGATAGCCGGCAAGAGAGGAGACTGGAGAGACAAAATTAAGGGGAAGGGGAACTGCCGAAGCCGAATTGAAGGGCAGACGCAGAACTCCGAAGCTGACTGAACTGAAGGGCAGATGCAAAACTCTGAAGCCAAAGATCTGAAGATGGACGTACTCGTCGTCGTCGATAGATGTCGATGGAAGACGAAGATGGGGGCTGTCTATGTCCGTTGTCGAGGCGTCAGAGAGGGCCCTGAGCTGGGCGTCGGAGAGGGCCCCGACCTGGGCATCGGAGTTGGGCTTGATCGAGCCATCGGAGAGGGCTCAGGGCCCCTAGCTGGGCTTGACCAAGCCAGCTCGTGGAGCCCGGTCATCGACAGGCTCGTGACCGGATGGTGGAGCTCGGCTCAGTTTGTCTGTGTGACCCGGAGCTCGGCCCGCTATAGTAACGAGCCGAGAGGGCGGGCGGGCGGGCTAGCCAGCCTGCCCGTTTAACATCTCTAGGTAAAATGATGAGGGAGAAACCATATACTGCCACGTGTTATTACAAAATGATGCGAAAATTCAAATCCAAGAAATTTACTATTAAAAAATTGAATATAAAAAATCATAATCCAAAAAAAAAAGTAATTAACCCTAAAAAAAGTTTTAAATTATTAGATGATTAACAAACTCGTCGTTAAACTATATTTATTAATAAAATCGCTCTTACACTAGGTTTTGTCAACTATACAGTTATGCTTATGTTTGCTTGGAGCAAGTGGCCGCTTGTACATTGAGTTGAATATTTTCTCAGGAACTGACTCCTAAGGGTTTGAACGAACATACACATTTACTTTTAGTCGAATATCCTCTCAAATCTAGACTTCCACAACTCTGCGTAGGCGTTCAAAGCAGGCGCCACCACTTAAATTATTGGTGCCCGACGAATTTAACGACTATTTTGACAGAAAGTGTTGACTTGTTAACATTAGATAGTTAAAACGTGATTTTTTTATCGAATATAGTTTAATGAAGAGATGTTAATGATTTATAGTTTAATGTTTTTTTTTAATTATCCAAGAAAGTACTAGTGACGAAAGAATTTTACCATATAAAAATGTCAAAAGAAGAGTATAGCGTGGTTCATCTAGTAGAAAATCAGTTAAGATAAGAATTTGATTTGCCTCGTATGAATTTATTTATTTTTTATTTCTTCAAAGTGTAGAAATTTAGTACTCTTTTATTCTACTTTGCCATAGACTAAGTGTCGGTTTAATACGTACATTTTTTAATTATCAGCAGTTAAAAACAATAATTTTTAGTAAATTAAATTCTTAAAAGAAATTTATTAATTTTAATCATTGGACAAATTATGTTATTTAACTATTAAGTGTACGAAAATGTATTAGAATTGAGAGAGAAAAATAAAGTGAAAAAGAAAATGAGTGGTTTAATGTAATTATTTAAATTTTTCAAAAATTGCAAATGAAAGTGAATGTCATGTTACTTCAAAAGCAAATTTCAAAAGCTATTTATTTAAATTCTCAAAAAAGACTTTTATTTTTTGGTAAAGTTTAAAATGAACCTTATTATTTGGGATTAAGGGAGTGAGTGAGCTTAGTTTCGACGAGAGCAATGGTGACAAAATTAGCAAAGCGAGATACATGATAAAATGTTTGTTTAACTTTTAGGAAGTCTAGCCAAATGAATCAAGAAAAATGGATGATAAGTAGATATGTTTTAAGCACATGCAAAACTAAACAAACATTTTAACTTTAGGGTAAAATTGACAACGGTTCATGTGTTAAGGTTCGTTTTGTCGTAAATATAATGTTAAGCTTCAATGACGCCAAATGATAGGGTTTGTTTTTGCACCTTGTCTTTTTTTTTTTTACCAAACACTATATGACTGTTAAATTTATGAAACAAGCAATTTTATCCTTTCAAATTAACCCGAAACATAGCCTTAATCGTGTAGAAATGTCGAACAAGCCAACCAATTTGAGCATAGCATGGAAAGCTCGGCTTCCCATGTTAGACATTTGGTTGTTTCAAGTGAATGCTCTACATTGAATGCTATACATGGAAAGTCAAATAGCTTTTAATATTTCACGTGATATGTCCCTGTGTGTAAGAATTCTATTGGTTGTTGTATTTTCATGGATTAACTTGATGGAAGTTACTCCATGTATAATAAAGAGGTTTGGTCCTCTCTCTCTCTGCCGAATGAAAAAAATGACAGTCTCTCCATCAGACTTGCATTGACAGAAGAAAAGTAAGGGAAAGAGAGAGAAAAACTCCATTGAGAAAGAAAAAGCATGGATTCAGGTACAGATCTCGTTCTCTGTTAACACTGAAGTATGTGTAAATCATGTTAACATATTTCTTTTCCTTTCACCGTTAAGTTTCTTCCATCACTAACAGAGAAGAAAATATTATGTTTCTGTGAGTTTTTACTTGCTAATAGAGATGTGAAAATCAACGCTAATAGAGATGTGAAAATCAACGGTTCACGATTCTGGTTTGTATTAACGAAACATAAAGCCTACATGTGGTATCAGAGCGTGAGTTGTCGAACAATTGATGTTCCATTATCAATACTCGTATGTTTATTCGCTGCATGATGATTGTTTCTGTCAAAATATATAAAGATTTGTAGCTTGTGAAAGTAAGTAAAATTTCATATTTTCTGTTCATAACCGATTTCATTATTCATGGCCGGATTTACTGTTCACTCCGGCGTTACTGTTCATGGCCGACTTTACTGTTCATGCCGGAGTTACTATTCACGGCCGATTACTATAAAAAAAAAATTGATGTTTTGATTATTTGTTTAAAAATGACAATTACGTTTTTGTCATTATTAATTATTGAAATTAGATCAAAATATAATTTATATAAATGTTATTATTATTTAGTTTGATATCTAAATTATGATGATTTGTTAGTCACCAAAGTGGCCGAATCAGAATGTTTATTTTAGATATAAAATTAAATAAATGTAATTACTCATGTTTTATGTGATGCTCCATAATGAAAATGACATGACGAGAATAAAATTGTGACATGAGTATATTAATTTTCATGATTATAAAATATGTTGAATCGCCCAAAGGTGGATTGGTTATTTTATAATTATGAATATGATTGTGGTAAATTGATATGACTTGAGTAGGTGTGTTTAGTATATCCAAAGATAACAAACATGTCTATTTCGAGTATGTTAATTACCAATTATGTGAAATTTAAGATGAGCATCAATTATGTTTATAATTATGTATTGTTGTGTCACCCAAAGGAGAACTTCAATATATATTAATGATTGTTTGATTGCCTTACTCAAAGTATTAATGTATAATCGTGTTTTATATTTTACAGCATCTATTCCTGTTGCTCTTCATTCGCAAGCCACATCTGTTGTGAAGTTTTCTGGTCTAAATTTCTCTGAATGGTGCGAACAAGTTCAGTTTCACCTTGGTGTTCTGGATCTTGATTTAGCACTTGTAAGTGAGAAACCAGCTGCTATAACTGAAACTAGTAGCACAGATCAAAGATCGTTCTATAATGCTTGGGAAAGATCAAACAGACTAAGCTTAATGTTTATGCGAATGACAGTAGCAAGTAACATCAAGTCCACATTTTCGAACACCGAAAGTGCTATGGAATTTATGAAATTTGTGAAAGAATGTTCTCAGTCAGAATCGGCTGATAAATCACTTGCTGGAACACTGATGGGTACTTTGACCACCATGAAGTTTGATGGTTCACGTACCATGCATGAACATGTTGTCGAAACGACAAACATGGCAGCAAGATTAAAATCCATGGGAATGGAAGTGAACGAGAACTTCCTAGTGACATTCATCCTGAACTCCTTGCCTCCTCAATATGGCTCATTTCATATGAGCTATAATACTATGAGGACTAAATGGAATGTGCATGAATTACAAAGCATGCTCATTCAGGAAGAAGCAAGGCTAAAGAAACCAGGAACTCAAGCTGTCAATCTCATGAATTATGAAGGAGCTGGAAAGAAACCAGGAAAGAAAGGAGGAAAGGGTAAGAAAGGACTATCATCGGTAGCTCAGTCCTCTTTCCAAAGTCACAAGAAGGAACAACGAAAGGATAAGTGTCATTTCTGTGGAAAGCAAGGACACTATCAGAAAGATTGCCTGAAACGCAAGGCATGGTTCGAAAAGAAAGGTAAGCCTACTGCTTTAGTATGTTTCGAATCAAATTTAACTGAAGTTCCTTGTAATACTTGGTGGATTGATTCTGGTTGTACCACTCACGTTTCTAATACGATGCAGGGATTCCTTACAACCCAAACCATAAGCCCAAATGAAAAGTTTATCTTCATGGGAAATCGGGTGAAAGTTCCAGTTGAAGCTATTGGAACTTACCGGTTAATGTTAGACACTGGATATCAATTAGATCTTTGTCAAACTGTTTATGTTCCATCTGTTTCTAGTAATTTAGTTTCCTTGTCTAAACTTGATACAGTTGGATATTCCTTTATGTTTGGGAATGAATGTTTCAGTTTGTATAAAGATAATGCTCTTGTTGGTACTGGTGTTCTGTATGATGGTTTATATAAATTAAAGCTCAATAATTGTTTTGCTGAGACTCTTTTAACCTTGCAGCATAATGTGGGAACGAAACGTGGTTTAGTGAATGAATGTTCTGCTAATTTGTGGCATAAACGATTAGGTCATATATCTAAAGAAAGAATGGAAAGATTGATAAAGCAATCAATTCTTCCAAATTTAGATTTTACTGATCTAAATATTTGTGTTGATTGTATTAAAGGAAAACAAACGAGAAACACAAGTAAGAAAGTAGCCACAAGAAGCAAACAGCTCCTTGAAATTATACACACCGATATATGTGGTCCGTTTGATGTTCCATCCTTTGGTGGAGAAAGATATTTTATCACCTTTATTGATGATTTTTCACGTTATGGTTATATCTATCTACTTAATGAAAAATCTCAGTCAATAAATGCTCTTGAAGTGTTTGTTACTGAGGTTGAAAGACAATTAGATAGAAAAGTGAAAATTATAAGATCTGATAGAGGTGGTGAATATTATGGAAGTTATAATGAAAATGGACAACATCCAGGTCCATTTGCTAAATTCCTAGAAAGTCGTGATATTTGTGCACAATACACAATGCCAGGAACACCAGAACAGAATGGTGTTGCAGAAAGGCGTAATCGTACTTTAATGGATATGGTTAGGAGTATGTTAAGTAATTCATCTTTACCCTTGTCATTATGGATGTATGCTTTAAGGACTGCTGTATATTTATTAAACAGGGTTCCTAATAAGGCAGTTTCAAATACTCCATTTGAACTGTGGACAGGAAGGAAACCCAGTTTAAGGCATCTGCATGTTTGGGGTTGCCCAGCAGAAGTACGAATTTATAATCCACATGAAAGAAAACTGGATTCAAGAACAACCAGTGGTTTTTTTATTGATTATCCAGAAAAATCAAAAGGGTATAGATTTTATTGTCCTAGCCATAGTACGAGAATTGTTGAAACTGGAAATGCTAGGTTCATTGAAAGTGATGACATCAGTGGGAGTTTGGAACCACGTAAAGTGGAAATACAAGAAGTTAGGGTGCAAGTTCCAATACCTATAACTTCTACTCAAGTTGTTGTTCCACCAGTTGTTGAACGGAATAATGACTTACACGAACAACAAATTAATGATCAAACTCCACATAATGAGGTTGTCATGAATGAACCTATCAGAGATGAACCACAAGAAATACCATTAAGACGATCTGTAAGAGAAAGAAGATCTGCTATTTCTAATGATTATGTGGTCTATCTTCAAGAGTCCGAATGTGATTTAGGACTTGATAATGATCCAGTTTCATTTTCACAAGCGATGGAAAGTGAAAATTCTGATAAATGGTTAAATGCCATGAAAGTTGAATTAAAATCAATGGAACAGAATGAAGTTTGGGAACTCGTCGAATTGCCGGAAGGTTGTAAAAGAGTTGGGTGTAAATGGGTCTTTAAGACCAAACGTGACTCTAATGGCAATATCGAACGAAATAAAGCCAGACTTGTTGCCAAAGGTTTTACTCAGAAAGATGACATTGATTACAAGGAAACCTTTTCTCCTGTTTTGAAAAAGGATTCTTTCAGAATTATTATGGCAATGGTAGCTCATTATGATTTAGAGCTCCATCAAATGGATGTGAAAACCGCTTTTTTAAATGGGAATTTAGATGAGGAAGTTTATATGGACCAACCTGAAGGTTTTGTCGTTAAAGGATAAGAACACATGGTGTGTAAATTAAAGAAATCAATATACGGACTTAAACAAGCTTCCCGACAATGGTATATTAAGTTTAATGATACCATCACATCCTTTGGATTTAAGGAAAACATCGTTGATCGGTGTATATATCTAAAGGTCAGTGGGAGTAAGTTTATATTTCTGATTCTGTATGTTGATGATATCTTGCTAGCTACTAATAATCTTGGCCTAATGTACGAAACCAAGAAAAATCTCGATAGGAACTTTGAAATGAAAAATATGGGAGAGTCATCCTTTGTGATAGGAATTGAAATATTCCGGAATAGATCACAAGGATTGTTGGGATTGTCTCAGAAAGCCTATATTAATAAAGTTCTAGAGAGATTCAGAATGGACAAATGTTCGGCAAGTGTAGTTCCAATTCAGAAAGGAGATAAATTTAATCTCAATCAATGTCCAAAGAATGAATTGGAACGTACACAAATGAAAGACATTCCTTATGCTTCTATTGTGGGCAGCTTGATGTATGCACAGACTTGTACCAGACCCGACATTAGTTTTGCTGTCGGAATGCTGGGACGGTATCAAAGTAATCCAGGCATAGAGCATTGGAAAGCTGCAAAGAAAGTACTGAGGTATCTACAAGGAACGAAAGAACGCATGCTCATTTATAGACGATCTGATCATCTAGAAGTGGTTGGATATTCAGATTCTGATTATGCTGGATGTGTGGATACCAGAAAGTCCACGTTTGGCTATTTGTTCCTTTTAGCCAATGGTGCAATCTCATGGAAGAGTGCGAAGCAGTCTGTCACTGCTACGTCTACTATGGAGGCTGAGTTTGTAGCATGCTTTGAGGCTACAATTCAGGGTTTATGGCTGCGGAACTTTATTTCAGGACTTGGAATTGTTGACAGTATCGCCAAGCCGCTGAAAATTTATTGTGACAACTCCGCAGCAGTCTTCTTTTCTAAAAACGACAAGTATTCCAAAGGTGCTAAACATATAGAATTGAAATACTTGGCCGTTAAAGAAGAAGTTCAGAAACAAAGGGTGTCAATCGAACACATAAGCACAAATCTGATGATCGCGGATCCGTTAACTAAAGGATTGCCACCAAAGATATTTACGGAACATGTTGAACGAATGGGCATTTCTGAAAGTTAACTGTATGTTTAAGTATGTGTTCTTTATGTACTAGACACTCTTGAGCTCCTTATTGATAGTTTCTGATATATATTTATGAATCCTGTTTGATTATAATGAATGCATTCATAATGACATTATGAACTGATGAAGTTATAAACGGGATTTGTCTTTGAGAAAGACACTAATGTGGACCATTATGTTATACCTGCTTATAGATTATATTGAGTATATAATTGAGAGTGTGATACATAGAAGGAACTGTGTTGTTATAATTGACATATGACCGCTATGATCCATATTAGTTGTATACTTGATAGTGATATTATGTTTAACCAATATAATGAAGAGTTTGATCGTAAATATGATCATTTAATGTCACACGGGCCAAGTGGGAGAAATGTTAGATATTTGGTTGTTTCAAGTGAATGCTCTACATTGAATGCTATACATGGAAAGTCAAATAGCTTTTAATATTTCACGTGATATGTCTCTGTGTGTAAGAATTCTATTGGTTGTTGTATTTTCATGGATTAACTTGATGGAAGTTACTCCATGTATAATAAAGAGGTTTAGTCTTCTCTCTCTCTGCCGAATGAAAAAAATGACAGTCTCTCCATCAGACTTGCATTGACAGAAGAAAAGTAAGGGAAAGAGAGAGAAAAACTCCATTGAGAAAGAAAAAGCATGGATTCAGGTACAGATCTCGTTCTCTGTTAACACTGAAGTATGTGTAAATCATGTTAACATATTTCTTTTCCTTTCACCGTTAAGTTTCTTCCATCACTAACAGAGAAGAAAATATTATGTTTCTGTGAGTTTTTACTTGCTAATAGAGATGTGAAAATCAACGGTTCACGATTCTGGTTTGTATTAACGAAACATAAAGCCTACATCCCAAGCTAATGAATAGACTATAGTTCGACTCATTTGAAAAAAAAAAAAAAGAAGGTCAACATGCAATCTCCGAGTTACACAAGCAGAGCTTACAAGTTGCACTTATAAGTTTTACCAAATCTTTAACTTATCCCATAAATGCATTGTATTTGTTAAATTAATACTTATTTATAGAGTAAAGTACAAATTAAACTCTAAAAATTTTGAGAATATGTTCAACTTAAATATTAAACTTTATTTTTGAATAAATAAACTTCAAACTTTGAAATTCGTTAAACTAAATTCTCAATTCTTTTTCAACGAGATGAATCTCGAAATTTACGTTGTGAACAAATTGGAGCTTGCTCGGTTTTACTCCAATCTATCATTCTTAATTTGAGATAATGAACACATCTGGTCGATTTACAATATCTAACTTTTGTAACGAAAAATACAGATATGTAAAACTCTATAGAAAACATTGCTAATGATATACTTTTACTTAAGAATAAGATTGGAGTTAAATGATGGACAAAAATTTTCTTTGATTTCGTGTTATTCACAAACATGTCACAGTGCCCTAGTCATTACAATTCTAGAAAATCCTGAATTGAATTTTTTAAATAATAGAAATAACGTCGAGATAGATTATGTTCTAATTGTTGTAGAAGATTCTCAGGACTTTTTCATCAGCTTGAATTGTCTTGAAACTTTATCAACCCACAAATTATGTTAGCTTTTACTAAGTAACTTTTTATGTTGTTAATTAGATCAATTCAATTCTTTTTAGCTCTAAATCCAAGTTCGGATAGCTAACACGAGCATCTGATGTAAACTCGAGTTTTATGCTTTGCTAATCCTTTTTTATCAGTTTATTCGACAAAGATATTGTTGTTGGAGTTGGTTTGATTTTAGGATCCAATTTGAACCAAAAGTCTCAAATTCAAATAAATCTTTTTAATTCTCGAACTTGTTATTAACAAAAATCTTAAAAGCGTCCCACGGGTTAAGCTCGATAAATTCAGTTGAGATATTTACAACATTGGTAAATAAGATAATAAAAAAAACATCAATTTGGTATCAAAGCCAAAGGATGACACTTTACTACAAAAATTTCATGGATGAGAATGAAAAAAAAAAAAAAAAAATTAGAATTACAATCATAAATGGTTCAAAATTAAGATGTTTGATCCAACTTTTAGAAGAATATACCCACAAAAATATTTCGCTACTCATATGAAATAATGTTCTTCCTAGGGGTGGGCAGAACCGGAATGTAGATCGAGAACTGAACCGGACCACTGATTTCGGTTCGGTTTCAGTCCCACCTCCCAGGACCACGGTCCGGTCCCAAGACCACCGGTTCTCGGTCCGTGGCCCAAATTCCCAAAATACTGGAATCGGACCGAGGTTAAAAAAACACACTCTGTTTTTTAAGAAAAAAATCCCTCCTCTTCACTCTTCAGTCCTACCTTACCTAATTTCCAGAATCCCGAGTCCCCGACGCCAGTTGCGAAGTGCGAAGTGCGAACTGCAAACACCTGACATTCTTGCTCGGCTGCTGCTCCCGACTCTGACCTCGAAGGTCCACGCCTGACCCCGACCCCTCGCCTCACCTGTCTTCGGCTGCTGCTGCTTTGCGGTCGCCTCACCTCGCTGCTGCTTTTCTAGTATTTGAGCTTTCTTAGTCCTCTGTCTTCGATTGTCTTCGGCTCGGCTCTCCTGACGCCTCGCCTTGCCTTGCTTGTCGTCGGCCAGTCCCACGTTATAAGTGTAATTTTTGTGATAGAAATGTGTAATTTCATATTGTAATTTTTATGCTCATTAGAATGTTTGTTGATTTTGGGCGTTGAATTGAAGAAATTGGATGGTAAATTTGAGTTGAATTTATTTTTGGATGTCGATTTAAATTTTTTTAATATTTTACAAAAAAAAAAAAAAAAATGGGAGGAACCGGGACCAGACCGAAATTTTTGGTCTGGTCTCCATTCGGTTTTGTCCCGGTTCGGTCCTGGTCCCTCCCAGGGCCAGTTTCGGGTTTCGAAAAAAATTTCTCAAAACCTCGGTCTGGTTTCAGTCCAGGCTTAGAACCGGACCGTGTGTGACGCCCCGAGTTATCCGAACCCGGTTCGTTACACACGACTAAGAAATTTCAATCCGTAATTTAAAACTTCGTTCAACACTTAACATTTGACATACGTTAAAATTCAAAACTTTTAAAACTTGCAGCGGAAATAATTCTAAACAACGATGAAGTTAAACGAAACTATAAATCATTGTTTGAAATGTTAAGAGACAATCGGCAATATTGGAGTTAAAGTTTAAAACTGAGGAATACAAGGAAAATCGCGGAAGTCAAACGCTTCTGCCGATGGATAAGTCAACGGAAGAGGCTATAGCATGCTCTTACCGATGACGTCACTCGGCATCTGCCGATAGCGTGTACAACAAGGATTTCTCTCGGCATCTGCCGATAGCGTGTACAACAAGGATTTCTCTCGGCATCTGCCGATGAAGTCAACATAATTTCATCTACTGATAGATTTCCATCTTTCGATAGATAAACACGCGACAACTACCGGTAACAACAATACGACTCTTTCCGATAGAATTAAAATACACACTACATCTGCCGATAGCGTGTACAACAAGGATTTCTCTCGGCATCTGCCGATGACATGCACAACAAAGACTTTTCTCGGCATCTGCCGATGACATGCACAACAAAGACTTTTCTCGGCATCTGCCGATGACATGCACAACAAAGACTTTTCTCGGCATCTGCCGATGACATGCACAACAAAGACTTTTCTCGGCATCTGCCGATGACATGCACAACAAAGACTTTTCTCGGCATCTGCCGATGACGTGTACAAACAAAGATTTCTCTCGGCATCTGCCGATGACATGCACAACAAAGACTTTTCTCGGCATCTGCCGATGACATGCACAACAAAGACTTTTCTCGGCATCTGCCGATGACGTGTACAAACAAAGATTTCTCTCGGCATCTGCCGATGACATGCACAACAAAGACTTTTGCCGGTCACTAAACGACAAAATACATCTAACATCTTCCGGTAAGTTTAAAACACAACTTCATACACCCCTTCATCTGCCGATGAAGTCAACATAACTTCATCTGCCGATGAAGTCAACATAATTTCATCTACTGATAGATTTCCATCTTTCGATAGATAAACACGCGACAACTACCGGTAACACAATACGACTCTTTCCGATAGAATTAAAATACACACTACATCTGCCGATAGACTATATCTACCGGTAGGTAGCAAAACAAACACCCTGAACCAGGAACTTCCCTACTCATCAGAAGAACTTGTAAAATCGACTGAAAACATTCAGACAATCAAATTTTCACGAAAACATTAAGCAACCCAGTAAAAACACAGCTAAACCATCAATTGTCGTTTCCAATAAAATTCTTAAGAAAATCATTTTAACCAGACTCAAACTGTAATCACTAAAATCCTCAGGAATTACCAAATTGAACAAAATGTTCCCAGTTTAACACATACAACCATTGTTTAACCGCCTCAACAGTTTGCCAAACCGATGTCTGGATGTGCTCCTCCAACCAGCCTAGTCTTCAGATTGTTCTGTAAACACACCTTCTGTAACTTCTTCACCTACATCACAAAACTCATCTATTAGCCTAATGCTAAGCAAGTAAAGCAATGAATGAAATGAATCGATGAAACCAAAATTTCCCTAAACATGCAATTTCTACTTTCTCATCTCGGTTGCATTCAAATTTGTTCTCTGATCTGATCCCTCTGTACGATGGGAAAGTGGATCAATCGTCCCTCAAAGCATATATCCTCTGATCTCAATTAAGGGGCGGATTAGTTCCCTTAACAGTTAACTGGTCTGATCCCTCTGTACGATGGGAAAGTGGATCAATCGTCCCCCAAAGCATACATCCTCTGATCTCAATTAAGGGGCGGATTAGTTCCCTTAACAGTTGTTCTGTTCGTTCTGCTCACACATGCCATATCATTTCATGTAAAAATACATTTTCGTAGTCTTTCAAAAACATGATGCATGACAACTGGAAATAAACATTCAAACATGCATAACACCTACTGTTTTGTGATGTAGGCCCGAAGGCACAAAAATCTTTACTTACCTGGCTCCTGGAAATCGCTCGGTTATGAGCTACTTCGGGGGTTTGTTCACCTATATTCATAAACAAAATGTTAAACCTTAATCTAAGCTATTCAGAAATCTGGGGAGCTAGTTTGGGAACACTGCTTACAGAGCATTCCCGATTAGACTCCAAACTCGAACCACTCTTTCTCACAACATTCCCAAAATATCCACATTGTCCTATATCTGTCGTTCATTCATCAATACATAAAGGAAAACAAAAGAACTTACCTAAATCGAAGGAAGTCGCTGGAAGAAATCAAAGAGAGGTCTCCTTTCGCACTCGGCTAAACTGAGGAGCTGAGAACCGAAGAGGAAACAATAAACAGTGGCGGCTAAACCTCATTTACTCTTTCCTTAAATACGTTATCCATTGCAAAAATTGACAATTACTCTTATACCCTCACTTAATTACTCATTAACCTAATTGATTTTACCCCTAATTTCATTATATAAAATTCACACTTAGAAGATTAATAGGTTATTTTGATTCTAATAAACCGGGTGTTACAATCTACCCTCCTTAAAAGAATTTTGTCCTCAAAATTCAGTACCTGAATAAATCCGGATATTGATCCACCATGTCTTGCTGGCGCTCCCAAGTTGTCTCCTCTAAGTTCTGGTTGTGCCATAAGACTTTCACTAGTGGAACTTCCTTGTTGCGTAATACTTTCACTGCATAATCCAAGATCCTTACTGGTCTCTCCTCATAGGTAAGTGTAGGTTGAATTTCAATGTTCCGCTGTTCAACAACATGAGTTGGATCCCGTATACACTTCTTTAACATAGAGACATGGAACACGTCGTGTATCCCTTCCAAAGATGCTGGTAGCTGTAACTGGTAGGCTGCCTTCCCAACCCTTTTCAGAATTGAGAAAGGACCAACAAATCGAGGATTCAGTTTGCCTCTCTTACCAAATCTCACAACTCCCTTAAACGGTGATACCTTAAGGAAAACTTCATCACCAACTTCAAATTCCAACTCTCTACGCCTCCTATCAGCGTAACACTTCTTTCGGCTTTGAGCTGTCAAAATTCGTTGTCGGATAAGAGCAATCTTTTCCACAGTTTGTTGCACAATATCTGGACCTAACAACTGTGCTTCACCAACCTCATCCCAGTATAAAGGAGATCTGCATTTTCGTCCATACAATGCTTCATATGGTGTCATTCCTATTGTTGCTTGGAAGCTGTTGTTATAAGAAAATTCCACCAAAGGTAAATACTTGCTCCAAGAACCTTGAAAATCTAAAACACACGCCCGGAGCATATCCTCTAATGTTTGAATGGTTCTTTCCGATTGTCCATCTGTTTGGGGGTGGAAAGCTGTGCTGAAGTTTAGTTGTGTACCCATGGCTTTATGTAAACTCTTCCAAAACTTGGATGTAAATCTAGAGTCTCGATCTGAAACTATAGTAGTTGGAACTCCATGTAGTCGCACGACCTCATGCACATACAATTCAGCTAGCTGATCCATAGAGTAAGTCATTTTTATAGGCAAGAAATGGGCAGATTTGGTTAATCGGTCAACTATCACCCAAATTGCATCGTGTCCTTTAACAGTTTTAGGAAATCCTACAACAAAATCCATGGTTATCTGCTCCCATTTCCATTCGGGGAGTGGTAATGGCTGCAACATTCCTGCAGGCCTCTGATGCTCAGCCTTAACTTGTTGGCAGATCAAACATGATCCTACATGTTCAATCACACTTCTCTTCATACCAGGCCACCAATAAGTCTGCCTAAGATCTATGTACATCTTTGTACTTCCAGGATGAACGGAGAACCTAGAAGAATGAGCTTCAGAAAGGATTTCATCCCGAAGCTCCTTATTGTCTGGTACAAAATATCTATTCCTGAACTTAAGTATTCCATCATCAGAATAATTGAAGTCCAAATTGTCAGTAGAATCCATGTCCGACTTGAACTTTTTACACACTCCATCATTAATCTGGGTTTCTTTTATCTTATCCAGAATGGTAGGTTTCAAAGAGATGGCAGAAAGCATAGCTGCTACATTGGTCACAGTTTCTAGGTTAAACTTATGAAATTCTGACTCTAAGGCCACCGGCATGTCCAGAATCAAAGCTGGGGCTGATGGTGTTACTCTACTTAATGCATCAGCCACCACATTGGCCTTGCCGGGATGATATTTTATTTCAAAGTCATAATCCTTGACAAATTCCAACCATCGACGTTGCCTCATGTTTAATTCCTTTTGTGTGAAAATATACTTCAGACTTTTATGATCCGAAAATATTTCACACGTCTGTCCAAACAAGTAATGCCTCCAAATTTTCAATGCAAAAACTACAGCAGCTAACTCTAAGTCATGTGTAGGATAATTCTTCTCGTGCACTTTTAACTGCCTAGATGCATAAGCTATAACTTTTCCGTCTTGCATCAAAACACAGCCAAGTCCAACTTTGGAAGCATCGCAATAAATATTAAACTTACCATTTTCGACAGGAAGGGTTAGTATAGGTGCATTAGTCAATTTCTGCTTTAAGGTTTGGAAACTGAACTCACACTCCTCAGTCCATGCATACTTTATGTTCTTCCTAGTTAAACGAGTGATGGGTGTTGCAACCTTTGAGAATCCTTCAATAAACTTCCTGTAATACCCTGCTAACCCGAGAAAACTCCTAATTTCAGAAGCATTCTTTGGTTGAGGCCAGTCCTTGACTGCTTGAACCTTTGCTGGATCAACGGATATTCCATCACCCGAGATCACATGGCCTAAGAAGTGGATTCTGTCCAACCAAAATTCACACTTGGAGAACTTGGCAAAAAGCTGATGTCGTTTCAATGTTTCTAGCACTAAGGTTAAATGCCTTGCATGGTCATCCTTATTTCGTGAATAAATCAAGATATCATCAATGAATACAATGACAAACTTATCTAAAAACTCGTGAAACACTCTATTCATAAGATCCATAAAGGCTGCTGGTGCATTTGTCAAACCAAAGGACATAACCAAAAATTCGTAGTGTCCATATCTCGTACGAAAGGCAGTCTTTGGTACATCCTCAGATTTAACCTTCAATTGGTAGTACCCTGACCTTAAGTCGATCTTAGAGAAGACCCGTGCACCTTGTAGTTGGTCAAACAAATCATCGATCCTCGGTAATGGGTACTTATTCTTGATGGTTAACTTATTTAATTCTCGGTAATCAATGCACATGCGCATTGATCCGTCCTTTTTCTTAACAAAGAGAATTGGTGCACCCCACGGCGAATAACTCGGTCGTATGTACCCTTTTTCCATCAGTTCCTCTAACTGTTTCTTTAACTCCTTGAGTTCTGCTGGTGCTAGTCTATATGGATTCTTAGATACAGGCTCAGCACCAGGATAGACATCAACTACAAATTCAATCTCCCTATCAGGCGGTAAACCAGGCAGGTCATCAAGGAAAACTTCAGGGAAATCTTGAGCTACTAGAACATTTTGGAGACTCAATTCTCCTACCAGTTTTGTGTCCAAAACACTGGCCAGATAGCATGGATACTCACTGTATGAGGAAGATCTAGCACTAAAAGCGGCTAAAACCGACATCCTCTTATCTTTCTTCGAGGCTTGGAAACTGTGTCTTAAACCACCAGGGGGTTGAAAACTAACTATTCCAGTTCTACAATCTATTGTAGCATAGTGCTTAAACAACCAATCCATTCCTAAGATTACATCAAATCCCATGATCTCTAAAATAATGAGATCAGCAGGTAGGTTCTTACCTTCTACAGTCACTACACTATTAAACAACACACGGCTAGAGTGCATGCGTGCACCAGAAGGTAAAGCAACATTAAACATATGCTCAGAAGGTGAAGACTTAACGCCTAATTTATCAGTAAATGCGGACGCTATGAAGGAATGTGTTGCACCTGAATCTATTAAAGTAAAAGCAGGCATAAAATTGACTAGTATGGTACCTGACACAACAGCAGGCTGATCTTCATCACCCGATTCTACCATGGAGAATATCCTTGGCTTAACATTCACCGGGCCATTCCTCAGAGCTGAACAATCCCTACTCATGTGGCCAACTTTATTACAGTTATAACAGCGAAGGACTCTAGGCTTTGGGCAATCCCTAAGTAGATGCCCGGTCTCCTCACAGTTGAAACACTTCCCCGCGCCAATTCTACACTCTCCCGGGTGAAATTTTAAACACTTTGGGCATTGAGGGAACTTCCTAATATCTGGTGTCTTCTTCTCCTTCCCTTGACTGCTCTGACCCTCACCGGACCTCTTCGTTCCCCTCTGCTGTTGGGGTTGAACAAACCTTCGTGGCACTTCCTTTGATCCTGCACACATCCTTTCAGTCTCTTCCACTTCCAGAGCAGTGGACACCACTTCACTTAACGTTAAACCTTTAATACCGCAAAATTTAACTCCTCAGTGAATTTCTGGTTTCAGTCCATGCACAAACTTGAACACCTTATCCTCGTCCCTGTGAGCAAAGTGTCCAGCAAATCTGGACAAGGATTCAAACTGCCTACTATACTCGGCCACGGACCCTGTCTGCTTCAAGTTCAGGAATTCCAGCTTCTTCGCAGTTTGGACGGTGCTGTTGAAATACTTTCCGTAGAAAATGTCTTTAAATTGTGACCATGGCATTGTCAGAACATCTGTGGTGGTCTCTATTGTCTCCCACCAGAGCTGAGCTTCTCCAGCTAAATGAAAGGTTGCCAACGTGACTTTCTCTCCTTCTCCTATATTGGCACACCTGAACATACTTTCAATCTTTCTAAGCCATCCCTCAGCAATGACTGGATCAGACGAATGTCCATCAAATGTGGGTGGTCTCAGCCTCCGGAATCTATCTCCAGAATGTTCACTGCTAGAACCTGAGTTAGCACTTCCTTGTGCTTCCCGACTCAACAACATTCCTAATTGATCTGACTGTTGACGCACTATATCAGTCTGCTGACGCATCAATTCTGTCAGCTGCCTGATTACTCCAGAGTCCTCTTCACGTCTAGGACTTGGTATCTCTCTTGGTATCCTTGGTCTTCCTGGTCGTCTAGACATTTTGCTATATCCCTGTACAAGGTTAACTATTCTCGTAAATATCTAATAACTGGAACTAATGTAAACACTTACAGTTGTTGGAGTACTTCCATGCAACGATCGGCACTGTTGAATAATCCTTTGAACGGTTTAACAAAATCTCAGCTCTGATACCATACTGTGACGCCCCGAGTTATCCGAACCCGGTTCGTTACACACGACTAAGAAATTTCAATCCGTAATTTAAAACTTCGTTCAACACTTAACATTTGACATACGTTAAAATTCAAAACTTTTAAAACTTGCAGCGGAAATAATTCTAAACAACGATGAAGTTAAACGAAACTATAAATCATGGTTTGAAATGTTAAGAGACAATCGGCAATATTGGAGTTAAAGTTTAAAACTGAGGAATACAAGGAAAATCGCGGAAGTCAAACGCTTCTGCCGATGGATAAGTCAACGGAAGAGGCTATAGCATGCTCTTACCGATGACGTCACTCGGCATCTGCCGATAGCGTGTACAACAAGGATTTCTCTCGGCATCTGCCGATGACATGCACAACAAAGACTTTTCTCGGCATCTGCCGATGACGTGTACAACAAAGATTTCTCTCGGCATCTGCCGATGACATGCACAACAAAGACTTTTCTCGGCATCTGCCGATGACGTGTACAAACAAAGATTTCTCTCGGCATCTGCCGATGACATGCACAGCAAAGACTTTTGCCGGTCACTAAACGATAAAATACATCTAACATCTTCCGGTAAGTTTAAAACACAACTTCATACACCCCTTCATCTGCCGATGAAGTCAACATAACTTCATCTGCCGATGAAGTCAACATAATTTCATCTACTGATAGATTTCCATCTTTCGATAGATAAACACGCGACAACTACCGGTAACAACAATACGACTCTTTCCGATAGAATTAAAATACACACTACATCTGCCGATAGACTATATCTACCGGTAGGTAGCAAAACAAACACCCTGAACCAGGAACTTCCCTACTCATCAGAAGAACTTGTAAAATCGACTGAAAACATTCAGACAATCAAATTTTCACGAAAACATTAAGCAACCCAGTAAAAACACAGCTAAACCATCAATTGTCGTTTCCAATAAAATTCTTAAGAAAATCATTTTAACCAGACTCAAACTGTAATCACTAAAATCCTCAGGAATTACCAAATTGAACAAAATGTTCCCAGTTTAACACATACAACCATTGTTTAACCGCCTCAACAGTTTGCCAAACCGATGCCTGGATGTGCTCCTCCAACCAGCCTAGTCTTCAGATTGTTCTGTAAACACACCTTCTGTAACTTCTTCACCTACATCACAAAACTCATCTATTAGCCTAATGCTAAGCAAGTAAAGCAATGAATGAAATGAATCGATGAAACCAAAATTTCCCTAAACATGCAATTTCTACTTTCTCATCTCGGTTGCATTCAAATTTGTTCTCTGATCTGATCCCTCTGTACGATGGGAAAGTGGATCAATCGTCCCCCAAAGCATACATCCTCTGATCTCAATTAAGGGGCGGATTAGTTCCCTTAACAGTTAACTGGTCTGATCCCTCTGTACGATGGGAAAGTGGATCAATCGTCCCCCAAAGCATACATCCTCTGATCTCAATTAAGGGGCGGATTAGTTCCCTTAACAGTTGTTCTGTTCGTTCTGCTCACACATGCCATATCATTTCATGTAAAAATACATTTTCGTAGTCTTTCAAAAACATGATGCATGACAACTGGAAATAAACATTCAAACATGCATAACACCTACTGTTTTGTGATGTAGGCCCGAAGGCACAAACAACTTTACTTACCTGGCTCCTGGAAATCGCTCGGTTATGAGCTACTTCGGGGGTTTGTTCACCTATATTCATAAACAAAATGTTAAACCTTAATCTAAGCTATTCAGAAATCTGGGGAGCTAGTTTGGGAACACTGCTTACAGAGCATTCCCGATTAGACTTCAAACTCGAACCACTCTTTCTCACAACATTCCCAAAATATCCACATTGTCCTATATCTGTCGTTCATTCATCAATACATAAAGGAAAACAAAAGAACTTACCTAAATCGAAGGAAGTCGCTGGAAGAAATCAAAGAGAGGTCTCCTTTCGCACTCGGCTAAACTGAGGAGCTGAGAACCGAAGAGGAAACAATAAACAGTGGCGGCTAAACCTCATTTACTCTTTCCTTAAATACGTTATCCATTGCAAAAATTGACAATTACTCTTATACCCTCACTTAATTACTCATTAACCTAATTGATTTTACCCCTAATTTCATTCTATAAAATTCACACTTAGAAGATTAATAGGTTATTTTGATTCTAATAAACCGGGTGTTACACCGTGCCCACCCCTAGTTCTTGCAATCTTATTTTAAAGAATTTTAACCTAAACATGATGTGACATCATGAATATGAGCAATAAAAGTTCATATACTTGAATAACTTTTAGTTGAACACCGTCAACTCTTTATTCATTATCATATTATTCTGGTTTTCCGATCCTCATTCATGCTCTTTTAGTTGAATTTTAGAAAAATTTGACTTCGTAAGAACAAAGACATTTGAAAACAATTGTAAAAGTTACTGATGAACAAAGCTGTAATCTAAGAGAACTAACGTGACACATAAATATTTCATAATTTACGTATCCTAACAATTTTTTCACTAAACTTGTAATTCATTACATTTTTACAAGTCATGAAGTATTCTAGAAAACTAGACACATTGATAAAAGTGTTGAATCAAGTTGTAGTAATTTTGTCACATTGGGGAAAAATGTGTGCAACTTGAGTTGCATTCTCTCAAATAGTTTTATACTCAAATCTAGTCCAAATTTCACAATTCTTAATTCATCGGATTTCTATGTTAAACTCCTTTTAGAAGAACTAAAAAATTTACACTTTCATTTTAAGCATTATGTTAAATTTGAAGAAAAGCACAATAACATCACAAGAAACCCTAATCATGACCATTCCACATTCAAAATCAAATTTCTCCCTCAATAATTATCATCAGGACATAAAAGTATACTCATTAGAAAGCTTATCTAATAAGATAAATAATGAAAAACAAATCACTAAAAAATATTAAGTGTAGCAAAAGTTATGCTAAGATTAATCAAGCTTAAAAACACACCCAAACCAACCTAAGCTCTTCCATCTCTTCAAAATCCTACTCATCAATGTCCCCTAGCTCTTAAATCCTAAACGGTAGATGGCGGTATATCCAACGGCGTAAATTCAAAATTTTGGAAAGGGAGCAATTCGTGTGCTTGCTTTTCTAGCCAATCAGAGCTCAGCTTTTGGATAATAAATACCAGCATTGTCATCAACTTCGTCGCACCGATCGTAGCAGAGACGAGCTGCAGATCCAAATATCATCCGTTCCTACGGATTTCCAATTCTTTCTTTTCTAACCCTAGTTTTGTCTTCCGGGTTTTAATTTATCTGCCTCGTAAATGGCGACACTTGATGAACCAACCTGGGAGGTCGAGGCTGCTCCAGAGCCGGTGGTTGCTGAGCCTGTCGAAGAGAATCCAGCTCCGAAGAAGGCAAAGGAGACTAAGGCTAAGAAACCAGCCGCCCCCAGAAAGCCGAGAAGTCCTCCTTCCCATCCTCCTTACGAACAAGTATGGCTTTATTGTTTGAATGTGCTTCGAAATTGAGACTGCTTTTGCTGGTTTGAATTGGATTTCTGTGAATGATTTTCTTAGATTCGGTTTTCTCTGTTTCCTTGCAGATGATTAAGGATGCAATTGTGGCGTTGAAGGAGAGGACAGGTTCGAGTCAGTATGCAATCACTCACCACATCGAGGAGAGGGAGAAGAATTTGCCTGCGAACTTCAAGAAACTCTTACTGTTTCATTTGAAGAAGCTTGTTGCTGCTGGAAAACTCACGAGAGTGAAGAGCTCGTTTAAGCTTCTTTCTACAAGAACTGGACCATCGAAGCCAGCTTCTCCGGCGAAGAAGTCTATTCCGGCTGTAAAGGTGAAATCCAAGGTTGTAACGAAGCCTAAAGCTGCTAAAACGACGAAGCCCCCGGCCAAAGCTCCTGTCAAGCCGAAACCAGCTGCCAAGCCGAAACCCAAGGCAGTTGCGAAACCCAAGCCCAAGGCAACCACCAAGCCCAAATCCACGCCCGCCAAGCCTAAAACCACTGCTGTTGCAAAGCCAAAGCCTGCAGCGATGCCTAAAGCAGCACCTCCCAAGCCGAAGGCTAAAGAAAAGCCAGCGAAAGTAGCTAGAACGTCGACCAGGACAACACCAGGGAAGAAAGCGCCGCCTGCTAAACCAGCAGTGAAGAAAGCTCCGGCCATCAAGAAGGCCACAACGAAGACTCTGAAACCAAAGAGTGTAAAATCTCCGTCGAGGAAAGCTCCAGCTAGAAAGGCAAAGAAATGAGTTATGTAGTTGCAGAAGAATACAAATTTGTTCGTAGTGATAGTCTTGTTGTATAGCTCTTGTTCATGGTGGGCATTTAGACTTGTTCCATGAAAGCTATAGGGAGTTTTTTTCCAATTTCGAATTCCATGTTTTCTGAAATTTGTTTTCGACTTAGAATTCTTCGTATATGTTTTTTCTCTCTCGAACATTAGCCATTCTTGCGTTAATCAGGGGATGATGCAAAGTTGAAAACAGGGTTAAGTCATCAAAATGTGTTGGGAAAAATATCGAAAATCGGGGGGACAATAATAATATCAGATTAGGATAATTTTTAAGAACGATTATACTAACTTGTTTACACTATACAATCACATAATTGAATAAGCAGTACGATAAATGATAGCAGCTGCGATTTGAAAAATATTATGAATATTTTTTTAAATCGTAAAATTATAACGATCAAGAAGTAAAAGAAATAATGACTAAAATAAACACAGAAAATTTTTACGTGAGAACCCATATCGAAAAAAAACAACAAAGACTGAGTCTAGAAAGATCTCATTATGAAAAATATGATTTACAATATTTTTTTAGATATCGAATATTCTAAAAAATATTCACTAAGAGAAATTATCATTCTTAGAACTATCAATGTGCACAAAAGCATCACACTTATTTTTCATTCACATTCTTTCTTTTCTTTCCCTAAAAAAATTCTATATTTCTTCTTCCTCTTTCTCACAAGAGAAACTCTTTCTCTTCTTTCTTTTTGAATGCTTCATAGAGTCTCCTGAAGCCTTTATTTATAGAGGCTTCCGGCATCATCCCCTTTCCTCGTAAATGGGGAAGGTGAGGCATGCACCTTCCTCGTTGAGGAGAAAGGTGGATAAGAGGGACTTTACAAATTTCTCCCTTTCAATTTATGATGATGTATCTCCAATCTTATTGAGTTTATACAGAATTCATGCTTATATTTTTTGCAAAGTCTTTGTCATCATGTCTGAGTCATTGTCATCTGTGTGAATTTTCTTAATATAAACTTGCTTGTTGTCCAACACATCTCATTTCTAATGATACTTGATGTTTATGTGCTTTGACTTCGAATGAAAGCTCGGGTTTTTTATTCAAATGAATAGCACTTTGACTGTCGCAATACAAGATATACTTATCTTGTTTATGACTTAATTCTGTCAGAAATTTTTGCATCTACAAAATTTCTTTACAGGCTTCTGTAGTCGCAATAAACTCAGCTTCTGTCGTACACAGTGCAACCGATTTTTGCCTCTTAGATTTGCCATGACACAACTTCTCCTCCAAATGTAACCAAATACCCATAGGCTATCAACGAAAACTTCTCACTTCCAAAACGCAAACTGAATTCAAAAGTATCTTTGAGATAGCTAAGAATCCAATTCGCTGCATTCCAATGCTCTCTGCCCGAATTTGTTAGAAATTGGCTGACTACTCCAACAGAATGTAAAATATCAAGTCTCGTACAAATCATGGCATACATCAAACTGTCAGCTGTTGAGGCATACAAAATTCTTTGCATTTTTGCTTTTCCTTATTCGGTGAAGAGACTTTGTTCAGAAGTAAGTTTGAAATGTTTAGCAAGAGAAGTACTGACCGACTTCGCCTTATCCATATTGAATCGGCTGATAACTTTTTGGATATATTTCTCCTGTGATAGCCATAGTTTTCTATTCTTTCTATCACAAGTGATTCTCCTCCCAAGTATCTGTTTCGCCGGTGCTAAGTCTTTTATGGTAAAAGACTTGTTAAGTTCATTTTTTAACTTAATAATCTTTTCTCCGTCTGGGCTCACAATCATCATGTCGTCGACATAAAGTAGGAGAATTATAAATGTATCATCTGTGAACTTTTTCACGAACATATAATGATCTAAAGAAGTTTTCTTGTATCCTTGATTTTCCATAAAGAAATCAAACTTCTTGTACCATTGTTTTGGGTTTTATTTTAATCCATACAGATTCTTTTTCAATTTACATACTAAATGTTTCTTTCCCTTGACAGCGAACAATTCTGGCAGTTCCATGTAAATCTATTCTTCTAATTCACCATGTAAGAAGACAATCTTCACATTGAGTTGCTCGATCTTCAAATTGAGACTTGAGACTAATCCAAGTACCACTCGAATGATGACATTTTCACAACAAGTGAAAAAATTTCCTCAAAGTCGATTACTTTTTTTTTTTCTGACAAAAGTCTTTTACGACCACTCGTGCCTTATACTTTAGTTGTGAATTTTTGTCTTTGAATCTGTATACCCATTTATTCTTGAGTGTCTTTCTCCCCTTTAAAAGCTGAACCAACTCATAAGTATGGTTTCTCATGCAATGATCTCATCTTATCTTGCATCGCATCTAACAAATTATTCTTTTGTTGTTACTCCATAGCTTCCTCATAGCACTCAGGTTCATCGCCATCAGTGATCATCGCATAGTGTTCAGAAAGTATTTTTTTTTATAGTCGACTATCTCTTGTTGACCTCCTTAACTCTGGTTCTGCAACTCATTCAGGAGAAATCTTTATTTTTCTTTGGTCATCATCATCAGCTGCTTGATCACTAGATTCTCTAGCATCTCCATCGTCAATAGTTGATTTCTCCAGACCAACTCTCACTAGGTACTCAACAGTGATCTCCACATCTTTCTTCTTATCCTTAATGGTATGAGACATCATCCCACCTTTCTCATTGATGAGGAAGGTGGATAGGAGGACATTACAAAATCTTTGCAAGATTTCTTCAATTCATTACTGTTAATGGTTCCTTTCTTAGGAGTTGCCAATGGAAATGGAGTGCAGCATGGTCGACATTGACGTCCATGGTCTTTCACCCTTGCCAGCTATATTTCTTTCTTCTATTTCCGTTGCTGCATCAGGTTCACTTCTTGAAAAATACATTATCAACGTCAACCATCAAGAAAAAGGTATACAAAGACAATGGACGGAGAAAATAGATGATTTGGGAGGGTGTTGAAGCTAAATACTTCCTTTCAACGACGACCCAAAATTCAGGTAAAAAAGAAAAGATCAGGGAATGTGAGAAAGCATGGAATATTGCAAAGGGAAGAATGATGTGATGCCAAGCTTATATGACAAGCTTAACGTAAAAATGGCCTGACAAAAGAAAGAACGAGAGACTAATAAAGTATACTTTTTCTGGGTGACACAAAACTATTAAAACCGAACCGGACCAATATAACCCTTATTTACTAAATTCTATTCAATTTCTTTCTCTTCGATCTCTTCTTCTCTTCTCAGTTCTCTCTCGCAGTCGCCGCTGGAGCTCCTCGACAGTCGTCGCTGGAGCGCCTCGACAGTCGACAGAGTTGAGAGTACAGACGCCTCTCGGCTCTCGATTATTCTAGACACTACTCTTCGACCCCCTTTTCCTTTGTCAGCCTGTGAAGGACGAACCGACGAAGGTAAGCCCTCTGCTCTTTGCCTCGTTCAGTTTCTGTATTTTTATTAGAGCTAGGGGTTACATCGCTAACTAAGCAAAGTCTGAATCTGGTTTGCCCCCTCTCCTTCACTTCATACAATTCCTTAGCAGGTGCTTGCCTTATAGAATTTTGTTTCCTGTTTCTTGTCAGCTTGTTGGTTTAAACGTTCTGGTTTTGGTTTTTCTTTTTCTGGGTGATACAACCAGACAGCTGCGTTTGAGCTTTGGTTTTGTTTTTTTGTCCTAATGTATAGAAGTTATTATTTTGTTTTGATTTGGTTAAATGATGTACTTGTTTTTTTTCCTGTGCAAGATTGATTGTGCTTTGAAAGCTAGGGGTTGGAGGATTAAAATTGTTGCTCTCTCAAGGCTTGACAGAGACCAAAAAATGATTGTATGGTGGAAAATAGAAAATCTAAATATTTGATGCCACTTTGTTGTCTAATTGTGCTTTCTATTCATGCTTTCCTTGTGTTTAATCACTATGCTGGTGAACCTTTTACTTGAAAAATTCTTCTTTTACTGCTCATTTATAAAGCCTAACCCGTTGGAGCTTCTTAAAATAGTTTTTGTCTTGTCTTCTCAGATATAAATAAAAAGCAAGCTTTGAGACTGAAGGCGAAGAAGCATTTCCTCGATACTTTTAGCTTCAATTGAGGTAGAAAAAGAATGCCAAATTTATTGACTTTTGATATACTTTTCAGCATCAAATTACTAGAAAAATCGCATGACATTTTACCTATGGTTCATGATAGCTGCAGTGAATAAATACAAGCAAAATTGCTGTTTATCTAGTGGTACAAGTGCATATACAATTCTCGTGATTTGGAAAAGCGAATGTATCATGTTGTTGGAACAGTGAGAGATCCACTAGCACAATTAAATTAATTGTTTATTTTTATTTTTTTAATTTAGATTTTTTTATTAAAAAAATTAATTAATAATGGGAAATACCGAAACCAGACCAGAACCGTAACCGAATTTCTAGTTCGGTTCTGGTCTGGTCCTAAATTTTTTTTTATAGGTACTGGTCCTAAAAATTGAAAAACGGATTATATTGGTGCGGTCCTAAACTCTCTCAAACTTAGACCAAATCGGACCACGATCACCCTTACTTCCTAGTGAGTTTCATATATCTCTTCCTAACTGAGGAAATTAACAAAGAAAAAAAGGGAGGCGTAAGTTTTTTAATTTGAAAATTTCGGACGGGAGCTAATTAAGAATAGGGTAAAATGCATTTTTTGGACTCAACTATCGGTTGAGTGCAAAAAATGGATCCAACTATGTTTTTGTGCAAAAAATGACTCAAAGTATTGAAAATGGACAAAATATGGCTTTGCGGGTACCCGTGTACCATCCGCGGGGAGTGAACCGGGGAGAACGGGTACCCGCGTTTTGAGAAAGGGTACCGTTCTCCCCCGAGGGGGCATTTTAGAGGGTGAAATGCCCCCTCGGGGGAGGAACGGGTACCCTTCTCAAACGCGGGTACCCGTTCTCCCCAGAAAAAGTCCATTCTTCTATCCATTTTTTTTATTGATAAATTAATTTAAAACAAATAGCAACATAACAAATAGCAAACATATTCAATTTACTTGAAATTTTTACTACATGTTCACCACATTATGGAAAGATAATCTGGAAAGTTTCGTGATTTTTTGATACTCGTACGATTTATTGTAATTTTATTTATTTATTTTATAAAATAATTATAATAAATCGTACAAGAGTTAAAAAATCACAAAACTTTTCACCTAATCTTCTCATACTGTGGTGAACATGTGGTAAACATTTCAAGTTTATTAAATATCGTTTGCTTTTTGTTTTAAATTAATTATAATTAATATACTTGAAATGTTTAATATAATTAGTATAATTAATTTAAAACAAATAGCAAACGATATTTAATATACTTGAAATGTTTACCACATGTTCACCACAGTATGAGAAGATTAGGTGAAAATTTTTGTGATTTTTTAACGCTTGTACGATTTATTATAATTATTTTATAAAATAAATAAATAAAATTACAATAAATCGTACGAGTATCAAAAAATCACGAAATTTTCCAGATTATCTTTCCATAATGTGGAGAACATGTGGTAAAAATTTTAAGTAAATTGAATATTGTTTGCTATTTGTTTTAAATTAATTTATATAAAAAAAAATGGATAGAAGAATAGACTTTTTCCGGAGAGAACGGGTACCCGCGTTTTGAGAAAGGGTACCCGTTCTCCCCCGAGGGGGCATTTCACCCTCTAAAATACCCCCTCGGGGAGAACGGGTACTCTTTCTCAAAACGCGGGTATCCGTTCTCCCCGGTTCACTCCCCGCGGATGGTACACGAGTACCCGCAAAGCCATATTTTGTCCATTTTCAATACTTTGAGCCATTTTTTGCACAAAAACATAGTTGGATCCATTTTTTGCACTCAATCGATAGTTGAGTCCAAAAAATGCATTTTACCCTTAAGAATATGAAAATCGGCAAGAATCAGATAAGAACAAGAAAGAACTCTAGAAATCTTGGACTAGGCAGCGATGGACTCTAAAAGATCGAGAACGCAAAACTGCGAAGTTTAAACATTAATTATTTCTTTTAGAAAAGAAAAAAGAAACCACAAAGACACTACAAACAAAAAAAAACAGGTAGACATAAGATGAGAAAAACAGACAAACGAGAGAACAAAAGCGATTTAGAGAATGAGAGTGTAGGAAACAGAAAGAGAGACGAGAAATTGACCGAGATCGAAATTCAGAAAGCTTTAAAACTAGAGATAACTATGATCGTCTTCCAGCCAGTCTGCAAGCAGTCGTCGCCGCCAGAGTGTGCAGTTCGGCTAGGTCGTCAGGGAGAGGCAACATATTAGCAGCGGGAGGAGGAAGAAGTTCTCTAGTTTTAAAGCTTTCTGAAATTCGGTCTCTGTCAATTTCTCGTCTCTCTTTCTGTTTCCTACACTCTCATTCTCTAAATCGCTTTCGTTCTCTCGTTTGTCTGTTTTTCTCACCTTATGTCTACCTGTTTCTTTTCGTTTGTATGGTTTTTTTTCTTTTTCTTAAAAGAAGTAATTAATGTTTAAACTTCTCAGTTTTGTGTCTCGACCTTTTAGAGTCCCCCGCTGCCTAGTTCAAGATTTCTGGAGTTTTTTCTTGTTCTTATTTGATTCTTGTCGATTTTCATATTCTTTATTAGTTCCAATCTGAAATTTTTCAACTTAAAACACTAACGCCTCCCTCTTTTTTTTGTTAATTTCCTCAGTTAGGAAGAGATATATGGAACTCACTAGGAAGGATCTTATGCATTTGGAGTACGAGAAGAATTCATCACCCTTAGGTCTCTCTCTCATCTGTAATTTTCTTCATCTAGAATTTTGTTGATCCTTGTGTATATTGTATAATTGCAGAACGAACACTTCTTGTTTGTAATAATGGATTGATATCTAAGAAACCTCAACAGTCAAAGGAAAAGCCAGTTACCACTTCAGTTCCCAAAAGCCATGGTACTTTGGAATTCTCATTAAGTTTGGTTTCTGCATTTTGATTTGCATTAACTGAAATGCATTTCTCTGGTTTAGCTAGTTCTGGTTTTCTATATCTTTGCTTCATTCCCTGTCCTTGGGCAAACTTTTCGATGCTTCGATGTTTATTCTTTGACAGATTGAAGTGCTAACTGTAATCATGAATGCTTACTCAGGAAGTTTTTAATGGATTTTGGGGGTAGTTCTTAATTCGTGCTTTTTTTTCCTCAAGTTCTGGGAAGAATTGAAGATTTCTTAGGAGTCATCTCTGAAGCTAATGAAAGGCTGCAACTTGATGCAAAGGTTTGCTCATACTCTTAACTTCAATGTTAACTTGTCTATTTTCTGGTCCTAAATTTATTTTATTGATGATCTGTGGTTCGGTAATGTAGGACAACTCTGAGAAATTTGATATTGAAGTACTCTCTGGAAATGGATCAGAAGTAATTGAAATGGTAAGCAATAATCTCTCTCACACATGTGATGCCATAGTCCTGTCCTTAGAGCACCCTTTATTGTCTTATATGTTCAAGGATGCTTATATCTTTACCCCCATGAAATGTGGTATTATTCAATGCAACTTAATTATATTATGAATTTGAAGCATATTAACAAGTGTTTTCCATTGTTAGTGCATTTGTATATTCTGTGTTAGGTGTTAACTTTGATTTGAAAAAAATCTACATGTTTGTAACTTTTCCATTGCGATGAAAGTACAAAATATATTTGGTTAATTAATTTAGTGATGTCCTCCTGTAAATGGGATGTTACAGCTTGGTGATCGAAAGAGGATGTGCAGTAATGAATGATAATGCAAATATTATTTACAGGATTTGATGCTGGGTGTTGCTGATCTTCACACTCCAGAAGCGGTGGCTGCTGCTCAATCTGCAATAGCTGGTTATCAGCCTGTTATTCCATTAGCTGCCGATGATTGTGGATCAGTCTCAGAAGACAGCAGTGATGAAGATTGCTCGAGTGAAGATCCCAATGATGATGATGATCATAAGAACAACACTCGGAATGATAATCATGTCAAGAAATTCTCCCCCGTGATCCTCAAAAGATCCAAGTTTGTCAATGGAGGTTCGTCGAATAAAAATGCCAAGTCGCAGAAGCGGGCAAAAATTATTGAGCTGTCATGAGTACACTATGCTCGATTTCAAAGTGAGCAAATCAGATTTTGGTAAGTTTGTATTTGTATTATTTTACCTATATAGAAACACCAATTCGAAGTAAGAAATAGCTGAGGAATGAAAACCACAAATTGGATGTTTATGAGAAATGTTTATGATAACCAATCAGTTGAATTCTGTCGATGAGATATCACTTGGATGATAAAGTGCTTTTTAAGGCTTACTTTCTATGACAACCTTGTTTCCTACACATTATTTGAAGATGAAGCTACACTCAAACTGTACTAATCTTAAGCCGAATAAGAAAAGAAAACAAAGAACGAGCATGGTGATGTTTGGTGGAAAATTTTAACGGGAAAGTAACATATACAGGGAGATTGAAGAGACTGTATTAGTCAATCAACGCAAAGATGAAACTGAAGAGTGACATACAAGATGAACAGTTAGCCTAAAAATGAAGTGCATGTCTCCAATAGAAGAAGAAAAAGATAGAGACGTGTTAAAGTTAAAATGAGAGAGAAGAAAAAGAAAAAGATAGACATGTTAAGGTTAAAATGAGAGAGAGAGAGAGAGAGAGAGAGTCATGAATATAAGTAGTAAAGTAATTGAATAAGTAATATAATAAAATATTTGCATAAGATGGTTGTTTTTTATTTTTATCAAATTTTACTTTTTATTTCATATTTATTTAGGAAATATTATAATAAAATATATTGATTTATAATGATGATTTTTTTTTTGTTATCAAATTTTATTTTTTATGTCATATTTATCTAATAAGTAGTTTTAAAAATATCATAATATTCCGTTCAGTAATTTAAGAAATATTATCTCTAATAAAATATCAATGATGATTTTTTATCAATTTTTTTAATATTTATCTAATAAGTAATTTAAAAAATATTATAAAAAAATATAAAGAATAATTCTACGTTTATCAACTTAAAATACATGTTGACATGTCAAATAATGATTTGTGCAATTAATATAATAAATGAACTACTTATAATTTACTACATTAATTACACTAATTATTGTTTGACACGTCAGCTGATATTTTAAGATGGTATAATAAGAATGTAAGCGTAACATTACTCTACAAAAAATAAGAAAAGAAAGATATAAAAAAATAAAATACATTAAACTAAAAATTATAAAAGATTAATAAAAATGTATATGAGAAAAGATGTAATATATTAAAAGAAAATCGAAACTCCACATTTTAGTACGTCTAGAAAATGTACAAGAAATTCAAATAAAAAATAAAATGCATCAAATTTTTTTTTAAAAGATCAAAATAAGATAGAGATAATAGAAAATAAAATAAATTAAAAGAAATTAATATGAAATAGAGTAAGGAAATAAAATATCTTACGAGATTTTTTCTTAAAATTGTATTAAAAGAAATTTGATAAATCAAAATAAAAAGAATCAACCTAATTTCTTCGAAGGATTAAAATAAATAAAAAGAAAAAGAAAAATGAATAATGGAAGAAACTGATTTGATAAATCATTTATTCTCCACCAAGCATATATCATATTAAGCCATATAATTTGATACAACAAAGATTTCACAAGTGTTTATCAAACAAGACATTATTTAATATAACTTAGCATTATTAGTTGAGTAAGATTGGAAAGACTCTTTAACCTTATCTTTTAAGTTATTCGCTGACATTCTGATTTCTCCTTAATTCATGTTGAACAAATGGAGAATAGAGACGTCAGTTATAACTTAAACTGATAAAAGTATTAAGCAATCCTAAATTTAATCATACTCAACGTACATCGAAATTTGTTTTTAGAATGGTTTCTGGCCGATAAAATTACCCTGTGGATCATAGTTGCAAGAGATGATAGTGCCTCCAGTGTTGCACCTGACCTTAGCACAACCGAGCCGTACAGAGTTTTGCCACACCACTTGAGTGTAGTGTAGGCACTGTCCGCCAATGCAAGAGTTGGAGTTGTAGTCGTAAAAGGGTTTCTCGGCCACCCAGAGGTCGACCGCACTGGTGCCAAGCATGTCGCCGGAGCTCCACGCAAGGTTCTCGCCATAGGGCCCGCCAGAGTGGACCATTTGGCAACTGGAACTGAGCGTATCGACATAGTTTTGAGCCCAGGTTGCTAAGTTGTCATCCCAAGTGATTGCTCCAACTCCGACCTCTGAGCGAGCTGTGTTGTGGGCATTGGTGTAGTCTTGAGGAGAGTTTTGGGCAGAAGAGAGATGAGCTAAGAAAACAAAAGCAAAGACAAAACAACATTTAGCCATCTTGTAAATTGGTTTTCTTCCTTCTTTCGATGAAAAAGAAATACTCCTTGGTGGTGTTATATATAGGAAGAAACGTTGTAAAACTATCATCAATTTTCATATTAGACTGATGACTCGAAATACTTGTCATAAAAATTACTTGACCCGAAATTTAAGGAGTTTCTTTGAACTTCTCCAAACTTTATAAAAAGCAAGAAACACAAGACTTCTTGTAACAACTTAGTCAAAAGAAAAATAGAAAATGTTTTTCACATTTTCTTGTTCAATCTAATGAGTTGATTGGAAATTTCTTAATGGAAATAGGAAATAGGTTTGGCCATGTTGCTGTAAATTTCTTCACAATTAAGCAAATCAGTATTTAGGGTTCTGTACTTAACCAATCTAGATTGGCTAAATTCAAATCTACTCCCAACATTTTTGCCATTGACTTCCATGATTGATGGCTTTGATTTTCAGTTAATTGCTCTCTACTTACACGTGATTTCCTTATAGTATCTCTCGCCAATTGATACATGCATGGTTTTACTTTTCTAGTTTTTTAGTGCTTAAAAATACGAGCCATGCAAGACACATTTATTGTAGATAGAAATTGATACTGATACAAATAGAAAAAAAAAACTGAATAAATAATATTCATATTAAATTCAAATAGACAGAATGAGTAAAACAATAAGTATACATGGTTAAAGAAGACAAATAGATAAGAGTAATGCTAAGATTACTTTTTAATTTTATACTTTGATCTTATCACATAACGTGACAATTATATGTCATTCATTAATTAATATATTAATCAAGGTAAGTTGTAAATAGGTAAATAAATTATTAATTGCACAAGTTCATGACTGTTATGAAGTAAATTGAGAGTGTAGATTTAGAGGCTTAGAAGGTAAATCTAGCATTATTCAATAGATAAATAAAAATAAAAACATAAATGATTTAATTAAAATAAAATAAATTAAAGTGGTTAGAACAATTCAATAACCACACAGTAACTATATATTTTCACTATAATTATATATTGTAGTTTTTACTTTGACGTGAAATTTACGTGTTATTCATTTATTAGTATAAGTGGTAATTATTTAAAATATTTAAGAAAACCGTTATGTGGTTGAAACCGGTCCCGCTCAACTCTACCACTCATCAGTCCCTGATCGTTTTTTGCCTTATTCTTTTGACACTGCCACCTTCTTAATAAATCTATTATCAACTCCCGTCCTTCATAAAAAATCTCCTTTCGAATACTTGTTCAATTCTACTCAAGATTACTCATCCCTTCATGTGTTTGGCTGTTTGTATTTCTCTTTACTTCGTCTGTTTAATCAACATAAATTACAATCTCGTTCCCTTCCGTGTGTTTTTTTGGATTTCAATTCTCATCACAAAGACTATATGTCTGGATCCTCATTCCAATAAAATTTATCTCTCTCGGCATGTCAATTTTGATGAGTCTACCTTTCATTTCTCCTCCACGGCCAAGTCTTCTCCACAAAATTTCTCCTTTAATTTCTCCTTTAATTTCTCTCGACATGTCAATTTTGATGAGTCTACCTTTCATTTCACCTCCACGGCCAAGTCTTCTCCACAAAATTTCTCCTTTAATCTTCCACTTTTCTCCTTTGATGGGTGAGGAAGGTTCTATAGGAGGTAGAGGTGATGGAATGAGATCAGGTGATATAGGAAAGGTAGACTCATCAAAGGAGAAAAGTGGAAGATTAAAGGAGAAATTTTGTGGAGAAGACTTGGCCGTGGAGGAGAAATGAAAGGTAGACTCATCAAAATTGACATGTCGAGAGAGATTAAAGGAGAAATTTCTCCTTTAATCTTCCACTTTCCCACCATGCCACCTAGATTTCCTATATCACCTGATCTCATTCCATCACCTCTCCCTCCTATAGAACCTTCCTCACCCATACCTACATCATCTCTTATCCTGTGTGAACCCTCCCCCATTCAAGAACCTCCCCCTCCTATTATCAATCGTCATCCCATGTGAAGCCGAGCTAAAGATGGTATCTTTAAGCCCAAAGCCTTTACAGCCGAATTATCCCTTGAACCAAAAACCTTCCAACAAGATTCTAAACACCTACATTGGTTGGCTGCTATGCAAGAAGAAATCTCAGCTCTTCATGCCACAAATATCTAGACATTGACTCTACCACCAACAAGAGTTAAAATTATTGGCTGCAAGTGGGTATTCAAAACAAAACTCAACTCAAATGGCACAATAAACAGGTACAAGGCTCGTTTAGTCGCAAAAGGGTATGACCAGACAAAGAGTATTGACTACGAAAAAACGTTCAGTCCAGTCGTAAAACCAATATCAGTTCAAACTACCCTATCCTTGGCCATCTCTTTTGGCGGGATCATTAGGCAACTCGATGTAAGTAACGTCTTTCTTCATGGTGACCTGACTGAAACAGTTTTTAAACAGTCGAATCCTCCTTTGAACCAAAAACCTTCCAACAAGATTTTAAACACCTACATTGGTTGGTTGCTATGCAAGAAGAAATCTCAGCTCTTCATGCCACAAATATCTGGACATTGACTCACCACCAACAAGAGTTAAAATTATTGGTTGTAAGTAGGTATGCAAAATAAAACTCAACTCAAATGGCACAATAAATAGGTATAAGGCTCGTTTAGTCGCAAAAGGGTATGACCAGACAAAGAGTATTGACTGCAAAAAAACGTTCAGTCCAGTCGTAAAACCAATATCAGTTCAAACTACCCTATCCTTGGCCATCTCTTTTGGTGGGATCATTAGGCAACTCGATGTAAGTAACGTCTTTCTTCATGGTGACCTGACTGAAACAATTTTTATGCAGCAATCTCCAGATTTCATAAGCTCTTCTAACACCTCTGTTGTATGCCAACTGCGCAAAGCTCTCTATGGTTTCAAGCAGTCTCATTGTGCTTCGTACACTAAATTGCGTGCTTGGTACACTAAATTGCACAATGTTTTACAAGATTGAGGTTTCATCGCATCCAAATCAAATACATCACTTTTCGTTCGACGTCAGTCTTCCTTTATTATTATTATACTGATATATGTCGATGACATTATTTTGACCGGTAACTCTGCATCTCTGCTTGATCAGCTTCTCATTTACTTACATTCTCAATTTAAGGTTCGAGATCTGGGATCTCTATCCTTCTTTCTTGGGATTTGCGTAACCCACATTGCTGCTGGTATGCACTTCTCGCAGCCACAGTATATCTTTGAGTTGCTTCAATGAGCTAATATGGGTACTTGTTGTAACACCCGGTTATTAGAATTAAAATGACCTATTAATCTTCTAAGTGTGAATTTTATAGAATAAAATTAGGGGTAAAATCAACTAGGTTAATGAGTAACTAAGTGAGGGCATAAGGGTAATTGTCAATTTATGTTATGGATATCATATTTAAGGAAAGGTTGAATGAGGTATAGCCGTCATACTCATTTCACTCTCGGTTTTTAGCTCAACCCAGCAGAGCTCTCTAGGCGATTTCCTCACTGATTCCTCCCACCAAGGTGAGCTTTGATTCGATTAATCGCTGATTTTAGTACCTAGGTAGCTTAAGGATCCCAACGTATGCATTTTTATAATGTTACGAGTGAGAGATTCTGCTTGAGGATTAGAGCAGAATCGGGAATGTTAGATAAATAGAAATGTCAAACCAACTCCTTAGATTTCTGAATAGCTTAGATTAAGGTTTAACATTCTGTTTATGAATATAGGTGAACAAACCCTCGAAGTAGCTCTTAGCCGAGCATTTGCTAGGAATCCAGGTAAGTAAAGTTTGCTTGTGCCTTCGGGCCTACATCACAGAACATTAGGATATTTGTGTGTTTGAATGTTTTCCTGTTTCATGCGTCATATATTTGAAAGTATACGAAAATGAGTTTTCATGTTTTGATATAGTGAGGAAGTGAACATTCTGAAGTGATTTATGTGAAATATTTTCTGTTAAGGGAACTAATCCAACCCTTAATGAGCCAGGGATCATACTTTGGGAAAACTGATCCAACTCCCAATTTCGAAGTGGATCTGAACATTGATCAGTATATATATTCACTGTTAGGAGAATTAATCCAACTCCTAATGAGACAGGGATGTTCATACTTTGGGAGAAGTGATTCAACTCCCAATTTAGAGAGGAATCCGATTATAACGACGAATATGTAACAGAGAAGAGAAAAGTAGAGACTGCATATTAGGATATTGTGTTTTCAGCTTTTCATTCATTATTGCTTTACTTGCTTAGCCTTAGGCTAATAGATGAGTTTTGTGATGTAGGTGAAGAAGAATTAGCAGGTGTGTCCTTTGATCACGTTGTGGAGTAGAGGTTGTTGAAGGAGTGCATTCAGGCTTCGGCACGGCAACTGATGAGGCGGTTTAACAGATGGTTATAGATGTGGAGGTTTAGTGGATAATGATTTAATTTGAGTAAATGAAGTTTTTAGTAAATGAGATTACAGCTGTTTGACTTTGTTTTCGAGAATTTCTGATTTTCATGTTCTTACTGATTTTGATCAATACAATGACTTGGAGTGTTATGAATGGATTTTTGGTAAAATGTTTTAAGTCTGTTAGATAGTTGAAGCTTTCTCAGGTTATAGACAGGTTGTTTAGTCCATTGGTAGGAATTGAATAATTTTCGTATCAGTGGATATGTGTAGAGGTTTATTGTGTTCTGTTGAAGGAAATTGTGTTGATGTCTGTCGGAAGATGAAAGTCTATCGGCAGATGCCTTAAGGAGTCACGTGAGAAGCATGTGTCGGCAGGTGCAGTCTGAGAGAGTTAAGGGGGGGGTTTGTCGTTTAGCGAATCGGAAGATGTAGAGTAATGTATTTTGTCGTTTAGTGACCGGCAGAAGTTTTGTTTTAAACTTACCGGAAGATGTAGAGTAATGTATTTTGTCGATTAGTGACCGGCAGAAGTCTTTTGTTTGTACATGTCATCGGCAGGCGCCGAGTGAAGTCTTTGTTTGTACACGTCATCGGCAGGCGCCGAGTGAAGTCTTTTGTTTGTACACGTCATCGGCAGGCGCCGAGTGAAGTCTTTTGTTCGTACACGTCATCGGCAGATGCCGAGAAAAGTCTTTGTTTGTACACGTCATCGGCAGGCGCCGAGTGAAGTCTTTGTTTGTACACGTCATCGGCAGGCGCCGAGTGAAGTCTTTGTTTGTACACGTCATCGGCAGGCGCCGAGTGAAGTCTTTGTTTGTACACGTCATCGGCAGGCGCCGAGTGAAGTCTTTGTTTGTACACGTCATCGGCAGGCGCCGAGTGAAGTCTTTGTTTGTACACGTCATCGGCAGGCGCCGAGTGAAGTCTTTGTTTGTACACGTCATCGGCAGGCGCCGAGTGAAGTCTTTGTTTGTACACGTCATCGGCAGGCGCCGAGTGAAGTCTTTGTTTGTACACGTCATCGGCAGGCGCCGAGTGAAGTCTTTGTTTGTACACGTCATCGGCAGGCGCCGAGTGAAGTCTTTGTTTGTACACGTCATCGGCAGGCGCCGAGTGAAGTCTTTGTTTGTACACGTCATCGGCAGGCGCCGAGTGAAGTCTTTGTTTGTACACGTCATCGGCAGGCGCCGAGTGAAGTCTTTGTTTGTACACGTCATCGGCAGGCGCCGAGTGAAGTCTTTGTTTGTACACGTCATCGGCAGGCGCCGAGTGAAGTCTTTGTTTGTACACGTCATCGGCAGGCGCCGAGTGAAGTCTTTGTTTGTACACGTCATCGGCAGGCGCCGAGTGAAGTCTTTGTTTGTACACGTCATCGGCAGGCGCCGAGTGAAGTCTTTGTTTGTACACGTCATCGGCAGGCGCCGAGTGAAGTCTTTGTTTGTACACGTCATCGGCAGGCGCCGAGTGAAGTCTTTGTTTGTACACGTCATCGGCAGGCGCCGAGTGAAGTCTTTGTTTGTACACGTCATCGGCAGGCGCCGAGTGAAGTCTTTGTTTGTACACGTCATCGGCAGATGCCTTAAGGAGTCACGTGAGAAGCATGTGTCGGCAGGTGCAGTCTGAGAGAGTTAAGGGGGGGGTTTGTCGTTTAGCGAATCGGAAGATGTAGAGTAATGTATTTTGTCGTTTAGTAGAGAAATTCTTGTTGTACATGTTATCGGCATATGCCGAGTGACGTCATCGGTAAGAGCATGCTATAGCCTCTTCCGTTGACTTATCCATCGGCAGAAGCGTTTGACTTCCGCGATTTTCCTTGTAATCCTCAGTTTTAAACTTTAACTCAAAAATTACCGATTGTCTCTTAACATTTCGAACCATGATTTATAGTTTCGTTTAACTTCATCGTTGTTTAGAATTATTTCCGCTGCAAGTTTTAAAAGTTTTGAGTTTTAACGTATGTCAAATGTTAAGTGTTGAACGAAGTTTTAAATTACGGATTGAAATTTCTTAGTCGTGTGTAACGAACCGGGTTCGGATAACTTGGGGCGTTACACTTGTAAACAAATTCCTGCCCCAGGACTCATTCTTTCTAAACACTCTGGTATACCTCTACTTGTGGATCTCTCTACCACATCATCGTTGGTGGTTTACAATATTGCTGTCTTACTCGACCTGACATTGAATTTGCGGTAAACAAAGTGTCACAATTTATGCATGCACCTTCCGATATTTATTGGCAAGCAGTCAAACGGATTCTGCGATACCTTAAAGGTACTTCTTCCTTGGGAATATCCTTGTCGCATTCTTCGTCTACCAATTTGTTATGCTATACATATGCTGACTGAGATTCTTGTCAAGATGATCATAAGAGTACCAGTGAATACTGTATATTCATGGGTACTAATCTCATATACTGGTCCTCCACTAAACAAAAAGTTATTTCACGGTCAAGCACCGAATTCGAATATCGCAGTGTAACTAATGATGCCGCAGAAATCTTATGGCTGCAATCTCTCCTTAAAGAATTGGGACTTGTGTCCACTAAGGTACCCTTAATACTATGCGATAACCTAAGTGTCACGTATCTCGCCTCCAATCTAGTACTACACTCTAAATGCAAGTACGTCGAGATCGATTTTCACTTTGTTCGGAAAAAAGTTCTCAAGAAGACTCTGCAGGTCCAATTCACACCATCCTTCTGCCAATGGCATTCTGTGAGTTTTTATTCAAAATCTTCGATCTACGACCTTGCTCTTGAGAGGATAATCGACAGTGTTGTTGTTAGAGAGTGTACTGTTTAGTTTAGTTAGATGTACGAGTTTAGTTTACTTTCTTCTTTACCTTTCCCATGCTTGTCATGAGCTTAAAATTGTTTCTCGTAAAAACAGGGGATTCGTTAATTGCAAAGTACAAGAACAAAAACAATTTCTCTCTCTCTCATTGTTCTCTCCAACCTTCATCTTCTTCATCTGGCTTTCGTCACCTTCACAGCAATATTCAAACTGCCAGCTGTTGACTTATAGAGTGTTTAAGTCATAATATGTTTTTGATGATGTATTTAAAGGATAAATAATGTAATTTGATTATGTGTATTTAATGAGAATAATGAATATGAGGTTATTTGGAAATACCCTTGAAAAGGGTATTTTAGTTATCTAATAAATTGTATTGAGTATACAGGGCTGAATAGTTAAACAGGGCTAAAATTAGTTGTTCCTTGTGCCGATCACAAGACGACAAAGAAATGAAGGCTTCTGCCGATTGCTAAAAGACAGAAGAAGAAGTCGTTTAGAGCATGCTTGTGCCGATGACGTGTCAAGATGAAATCTACCCATAGCATCTGAAGCTATTCCTGCCGATGGAGTTTTTTCAATAAAGTGATGCCATGCCGAACACTAAACGACAAAAGCCGATGGTGTTTAAAGATGTTCATGCCGATTGCTTTGTAGCTGCATCTGCCGATGTCGTTCAAGGTTTCTCATGCCGATCACTAGACGACAAAACTCCAAGGACTCATCTGCCAATAGCTTACGAAGATTCAAATGCCGATGGCATTCAAAGACTCATCTGCCGATGGCCCTACAAGATGCAAATACCGATGGGGTCTTACACTTCAAATACCGATGAAGTTTTACACTCCAAATACCGATGGCATCCAAAGATTCTTATACCGATGACATATGAAGACTCTTTTGCCGATGGTATTCCTGCTGATGACATATTAAGTCAGCTGCCGATTACATTTGAAGCCTCATATGCCGATGGCTCTACAAGTTGCATTTACCGATGACGTGGCATTATTTTACAAGCTGCATCTGGTTATGGTCTTCCGCCAGAATTTAAAGTTAGCCGCGAAGCTACAGTGATGTCGTTTTCAAGCATTAACTCCAGACCTTTAATGGCGACGACGAACAACATTTTCAGATGCAACGGATAGCTGCTTCAGTACGGATGCTTCCCAACGGTAACATTTTTCTATTTGGAGTAAGAAGCATTCAATTCTATGAAGCAAGGATATACAGAGTATATAAGCAGAAGAAAAGGCTCGAAGACTAACTTTTGCCAATTTGAATTCTGAGCCCTAGCTGCGAAAGTCATTCTTCACTCTGTATTTTTCACTACATCTCTAAACTCGAACTCGAGATTCAATTGTTGTAAGAGTGTAGTCTGTGCGTTATTTTTACAAACTCAAATCTCTATAAGGCAGTGGATTGACGCCCGTGAAAGTTCAATCCAGAATTGTAAAGGCAGTTGATCGGAGCCCGGAATCCCGATCTGTTTTCTCATGAGGAGAAGGTTAAGGATCTTCAAGGGGTGAGCCTTGGAGCGTGGACGTAGGCAGCTTGGCCGAACCACGTAAAAAGCGTTGGTGTTCAATCTCTCTTACCCTCTCTGTCATTATTGTTATTAACTTAATTGTTGATAGAGTAAATTGAGAGAGTGATTAAATTGATCAATAAATTTAGTTTTAAAAGTCTAATTCACCCCCCTCTTAGACAATTCTGGTCCTACAATTGGTATCAGAGACAGGTTAAATATTGTCTAAGCTATTTTTATAGGAAATATTGTGTTATTTGAAATGGCTTTCAATACACATTCTATTCAAATGGAAGGTCAGTCTACCACTAGACCTCAATTCTTCGATGGCAATGATTATGTGTATTGGAAATCTAGAATGAGAGTTTATATTCAGGCTATAGACTATGACATTTGGAACAATATAGTAGATGGTCCATATGTAGCATTTAAAACAGAAAATGGTATTAGGATACCCAAAGCCTCTCACGAACTGAATGATAGTGATAAGAAGAATTTGAGCCTGAATGCAAAGGCAATAAACACCTTGTACTGTGCTCTGAATAGAGACGAGTTTAATAGAGTACAAGGGTGTGAGAGTGCTCAAGAAATTTGGCACTTATTAGAGGTCACACACAAAGGCACAAACCAGGTCAAAGAGAGTAAATTGAGCATGTTAGTTCATGAATATGAACTGTTTTCCATGGAAAAAGGAGAAACCATTAGTTCCATGTTTACTCGATTTACTAACATTACTAATGGTCTTAAAGCTCTTGGTAAGATTTACTCAGGTGAAGAACAGGTAAGGAAACTTCTGAGATGCCTACCGAGAGCATGGCAACCAAAGGTGACTGCCATTCAGGAAGCTAAGGATCTCAAAACTTTGAAGCTTGAGGAGCTCATTGGATCTCTCATGACGCATGAGATCACAATGAGGGCAAACGAAAAGGAGGACCTCAAAGAGAAAGAGGTCTCTAAGAGAAAGGACATTGCCCTGAAGATCTCCTCTGCCTCCTCCAGTAAACATGAAGAATCTGAAGAAGAAGAAGAAGATGATGATGAGGACATAGCACTCATCACAAGGAGATTCAGTAAATTCCTGCAAAGGAAGAGGATGCAAGGAAGAAGATTTCCGAAAGGTGAAAGGCCACAAAAGGAGAAGGAAATCACATGCTTTGGATGTGGAAAGCCAGGACATATGAAGGCCGATTGTCCACAAGGCCAAGAAGTTTCCCAAAAAGTTCAAGAAGAAGGCTATGAAAGCCACGTGGGATGAAAGTGAAGAAGACACCTCTTCAGAAGATGAAGAAGTGGCTAATCTGTGCTTCATGGCACACGAGGACAAGGTATGCTCTTCTTCTTCCAGTAATTTAAGTGATTGCGATAGTGATAATGAAGACGGAGAACTGATTGATGCTTTCAATGACTTAGTAAAGCAGTTTGGCATGCTAAAGAGTAAGTATAACACATTGAAAAGGGAAAATGCAGATCTAATAGAAAAACATGAAAATGAAATCAACCAGCATGCAAAAGAAGTCTCAGAACTTAAATCGAAAAATGAGACTTTGGATAAACTTGTTATAAACTTCAATAAAGGTAATATGGGATTAAACATGTTGATCAGTGGTGTAAGGAAACCATTTGATAGATCAGGTATAGGTTATGACAAGAATAATAAAAGGAAAACTTATAGGAACTTCTTTGTTAAATCTACTACCTGTCTTGCAAGGAGTGAAGTAGGACATAAAACTGTTGCATGTCCTGTAAAGAATTACAATATGAAGTCAAGTGGTAACCTTCAATGGGTTCCTAAGGGAACCAGACCTAACTCTAGGACCCAAAAAGTTTGGGTACCAAAGAAGACAACTTGATCTTCTGTTTTGCAGGTTGACAGCTCTCCTGAAAGAAATCAGTGGTACCTCGACAGTGGATGTTCGAGGCATATGACAGGAGACTCAACCATGTTTGCTGTTGTCAACAAAAAGAAAGGAAATGTTACTTTTGGTGAAAACCAAAAGGGCAAAATTGTTGGCATCGGCAATATAGGTAACAGTGTTAATCCTATTATTGAAAATGTGCTGTTAGTTGAAGGATTAAAGTATAATCTGCTTAGTATTAGTCAATTATGCGATAAAGGATATGAAGTGATTTTTAAATCTAACTCCTGCATAATTAAAGATGCATCTAATGATAAAACTCTGTTCACTGGTTATAGAAAAGAAAATATCTATGTTATTGATATGGATGTTGTTGAGCATGTTAATGAGAAATGCTTTGCTGTTAATTCTTCTCATGATGCTTGGATTTGGCATAGAAGATTAGGACACGTAGGAATGGATACCTTAGCTAAGATTACTAAGGATAATTTAGTTAGAGGGATTCCTAAGATATCTTTTGAAAAGGATAAAGTCTGTGAAGCTTGTCAAATGGGCAAGCAGATCAAAAGTTCTTTTGCTTCTAAGAATTCAATTTCTACTTCTAAGCCTCTTCAACTCCTTCACATGGACCTTTTCGGTCCTTCCAATGTAGCAAGCTTAGGAGGCAAATTCTATGCCTTTGTCATTGTAGATGACTTCTCTAGGTTTTCTTGGGTGTTCTTTCTAAAGTCTAAGGATGAGACTTTTGATACCTTCTCTAGCTTTAGGAAAAGAGTTCAAAACGAGAAGGAACTCACCATTGCTGCTATTCGTAGTGATCATGGTGGTGAGTTTGAAAATGACAGATTTGAACTTCTGTGCCTCAAGTATGGAATTGAGCACAATTTCTCCTCTCCTAGAACCCCTCAGCAAAATGGTGTTGTTGAGAGAAAAAATAGGTCTCTCCAAGAACTTGCCCGAACTATGTTAAATGAGAATTCCATTCCCAAATACTTCTGGGCTGAAGCTGTTGCTACAGCTTGCTATGTTCTTAATAGAGTCTCCATAAGGCCAATTTTAGAGAAAACTCCATATGAACTCTGGAGTGGAAAAACTCCTTCTGTTAAGTATTTTAGAGCCTTTGGCAGTAAATGCTTCATCCTTAACACTAAGGATAACTTAGGGAAATTCGATTCCAAATCCGATCTTGGAATTTTTCTTGGTTATTCCTTGTCCAGTAAAGCATATAGAGTTTTCAATAAGAGAACTCTAGTTGTAGAGGAATCAGTTCATGTAAACTTTGATGAGACTCCTCAACCAATAATTAATGTGGATGAGGATGATTCTTTGGACAAACAACTGGATTCCCTCTCTTTAGTAAAGTCTGCTGTTCCCACTCAATTAGAAAAACCTTTAGAACCATCTTCTACTTCTCTGGAAATCATTTCTGTTAAAGATGAATCTGCAGATCTTCCTAGAGATTGGAAGTATGTTAGAAACCATCCATTAGATGAAGTCTTAGGTGATCCTTCTTTAGGAGTTAAGACTAGATCCTCTCTTAGGAATCTCTGTGCCAATGTGGCATTCATTTCTCAAATAGAGCCTAAGAAATTTGAGGAGGCCGAGAGTGATGAAAATTGGATTATGGCCATGCAAGAAGAGTTAAATCAATTCGAAAGGAGCAAGGTATGGGAACTTGTTCCACGGCCTAAGGATCATCCCATTATTGGAACTAAATGGGTTTACAAGAATAAACTAGATGAGAATGGGATTGTCATTAGAAATAAGGCTAGGCTTGTAGCTAAGGGATACTCTCAAGAAGAGGGTATTGATTTTGAGGAATCTTTTGCCCCTGTTGCTAGATTAGAGTCAATAAGAATGCTTCTAGCTTTTGCTTGTTTCAAGAACTTCACACTCTTTCAAATGGATGTAAAGAGTGCTTTCTTAAATGGTTACATCACTGAGGAAGTTTTTGTTGAGCAACCCTTAGGTTTTGAAGCTTTCGATAAACCCAAGCATGTCTATAAGTTAAGGAAAGCTCTTTATGGTCTAAAGCAGGCTCCTAGAGCATGGTATGACAGATTGAAAAATTTTCTTGAGGAAAGAAAGTTCAAAAAGGGTAACTCCGATTCAACTCTGTTTACCAGACAAAAAGACAATGATATTCTGTTGGTTCAAATTTATGTTGACGACATCATTTTTGGATCGACTAATGTCAATATGTGCAGTGAGTTTTCCTCCCTCATGCAATGTGAATTTGAAATGAGTATGATGGGGGAGTTAAAGTTTTTCTTAGAATTCCAGATTAGTCAATCTTCTGATGGAATCTTCTTCTGTCAAGAAAAGTATATTAAGGAACTCCTTAAGAAATTTGGTTTAGAAACTGTCAAATCGTCTAGGACTCCCATGAGTACCACAACCAAATTGGATAAAGATGAAAATGGAGTAAATGTGGATATTAAGAAATACCGTGGTATGATTGGATCTTTGCTATACCTGACTGCTAGTAGACCAGACATTCTATTTAGCGTATGTCTCTGTGCTAGGTTTCAAGCTGCCCCTAAGGAGTCTCACTTATCTGCTGTTAAACGGATTTTTAAATATCTAAGTGGGACAGTTGACTTAGGACTCTGGTATCCGAAAGGTACCTCATTTGATCTAATAGGATATTCTGATTCTGACTATGCGGGTAGTCTTATTGATAGAAAAAGCACTAGTGGCACATGTCAGTTCTTAGGAGAGTCTATTGTTTCTTGGTATTCTAAGAAACAGAATTCTGTTGCATTGTCAACTGCTGAGAGTGAATATATTGCTGCTGGCAGTTGTTGTGCACAAATGCTTTGGATGAAACAGACTTTGGAAGATTTCAATCTGTTTTATGAAAGGATTCCTATTCGGTGTGATAACACCAGTGCCATTAACATTTCTAAAAATCCTATTCAGCACTCTAGAACCAAGCACATAGATGTCAGATATCATTTCATTAGAGATCATGTTCAAAAAGGAGAAATCATTTTAGAGTTTGTTAATTCCGTAGATCAACTTGCAGACATCTTCACCAAGCCTTTAGATGAAAAGACTTTCAATAATATTAGGATAAGGCTAGGTCTTATTCGGGTTGAGAAAAACTAAGATTATTTCTTTGTCGAAAAAGTTCTAAGTATTGGAGTGTTTTTCTCTTCTGTGTTGGCATCGGCAGATGCTATGTTTTTCAATAAGCATCGGAAGATGCATATCTATAGGAAGGCATCGGAAGATGTTTTTCTTATTTCTGCCGACACGTGTAATCCATCGGAAAATTATTTTTTTCTTAATCTGCCGACACGTATGTCTTCTTCGTAAGGCGATGTGTTATTTCTTTTAAATTCATTCTTCTTCGCCGATACACTTCACTTTTCGCGCTCTTTCTGTAAACCCCTGCCCTACCAAATCCTCTCTGTCGAATCTTCTTCCTGCAATGGAATTTCAAGGTCAATCATCTCGTGCAGTTTCCAAACCGGCCCAGAAGAAGGCCAAAGTCTCTGCTCATCCGTCCCGAGAGATTCCTCTTGGAACGGAATGACCATCGTTCTTTTTCCTTACTCAAGCTGCTGAGGTAAAATACCGCAATACCTATCAGCACAAATCTTTGATTCTTAGTAAGGGCATTCATTTTGAAAAGCTAGCTGGAATGGGCTTTATCGAACCTTTGACAGACCTAGGGCTTATAGGTCTTTTTGAAACCGAATCCTTCTTCTATCCAGAAGCAATTAGGATGTTCTATGCTAACATGAGTTTTACCCCTGACTTCTCCTCCATTAGGAGTTATGTGTACAACAAGCGTATAGATATTACCCCTCAGACCATAAATACTCTTCTGGGGGCTCCTCATTTGGATAATCGCCCCTACATTTATGTGGCTGGGACTGAGCTGCCTTTCTTTGGAACGTCAGATGGACTTCAGTTTCTAAGGGAAATTGCTTTGGACCCAAATGCATCCTATGATCAGTTAAAGGGTAAACATTTGACACCTAGAGCCCGTGTATTCCGTCATATGATTGATTTCAATATTGTTCCCAAGGGGGGACATTATGATGAAGTGAGCTCAATGGAACTATTTGTTCTGTTTGCTCTGTATTTCAAGACCCCTTTCAATATTGGATACATTGTCGTTAGACGGATGATTTTGGCAGTATCATCCAAGGCTACATCTCTACCGTATAACCTGCTTCTCATGCGGTTATTTGTCAAGCTTGAAGTTGTTTTTCCTGAAGAGATTGAGCCTGTGATTCTCCAGCCCTCCAACTTTTATTCAGATATTACTCTAAACAGGTTGGGAATCAAAAGAGTCGAAAAAGGTAAACCTGTTTTGGACAAGGCCAAGAAAAAGGCTCCTTTGGCTGCACCTGTCAGGCGTGGGAAGAGAAAGCTTGCTCTTCTTGAGGCGTCTACTACAGAAGGAGGGGATGAGTCAGGCCTTCCAGTTTTAACTCTTTCCCCCTCTCAATCTCAAGTTTCTGGCACTCCAGAACCTCCTCCTCTGGTGCGAAGGCGCAGAACTGTCCCTTCTTCAGGAATAGTGATCTCTGAGACAGTTTCTTCCCCTTCCTATGTGCCTCCTCCTATTTCAGCACCTCCTCAATCACATTCAGAACCTCAATCACCTCCACCTTCTCTTATCTTGTCTTCTCAGCCTGCCTTTCCTTCCATCTCTCTACTGATGCAAGCCATTACTTCAATTTTCCAACATGGCCCCCCACCAGCTTCATCAGTCCCTCCATCTCCAGTCCAACTCCTTTCTTCACAAACTCCATCTCCCGTCCAACTCTCTTCCTCACAAACTACATCTACAGTTCAACTGGCTATACCTTCACCTTCTACATCTTCGATCCCACCAGCTATACCATCAGCACCATCATCTCCAATTCGACTGCCCTCACCTGTTCCCCAGTCTCCCACCAAACCGGCTACGGCTCCTTCATCACCAGTCCAACTTCTTTCTCCACCGACTATACCTTCTTCACCTATCTCACCAGTCCCCAAGACTCCCATTAGTACACCTCCTACTACTCCTCCACCTCCATCTCCACTCCGATTGCCATCACCTACAGCTCCACCATCTCCAGTCAAGATGCTCTCATTACTCCACCTCTTCCAACTCTTACCATTCTGCCTCCTACACCTCCTCCAATTCTAGTCACTCTGCCACTCACACCAACCACTCCTCTCACCTATCAGAGGAGATTTTCCCTGAGTGAGACTAGATACTCTGAACTAAAGGCCTCTATTGCAAGGATTGAGTCAGCTCTCAGTACCATTGAGAGTCGAATAGAAACTTCTCTTGATGCCAAACTTGCTAAGAATCAAAAAGACATATCCATTGATTTTGATACAAGTCTTGGTCTGTTGACTCAGAAAGTGCATGATGACAGACGCATGGTGGTCAGAGAACTTGAGTCTCTTCGACGTTCAATCGACAATTTGACTTCAGTTCCTGAATGTGAACCATCTTGCTCTGGTGTTCATGAGGCTTGTTTTGAGGAGTTGTTCCTTCCTCTTTCCAGACATGAGGTTACTGAAGATGTGCGCTTAATGCCATTGGATCTTCAGGAAATTGAAGTTGCTGCAGTGGCTGCAGTAGCTGAAGTAGCTGAAGTTGCTGAAGTTACTGATGTTCTTCCTGCTGACCCTATTGTTGAGCCCCCTCCTTGTCTGGCCATTGTGGTATATCAGCCACCTATCCCTCTCAATAATCGCTCACTTCCAGATCTAGTCGATGCCTACATCTCCTCAAATCGTGCCGTGCCTTCATGGCTTCATCAAATTTTTTGGTCCCGATTTGTAGGATTCTTTAAGTAGTTATTCTTAAGTTTTTACATTTTGTTTTGTATACACATTTATTGGTATTCAAATATAAGTTCTCTGTTTATTCCATTGATTCATTGTTCTGCTCTTTCTCTGATCTGTTCTTGATAATGTCAATGGGGGAGAATAGTGTATTTGATGATTGAGTATGACTTGATAGCATTCTGGATCAATAATTCACTGAATATATGTTTCTTTGCATATTGGATAAATACTTGCTCTATGTTTCTGTGTTTCTGGAATTGCTCTGAATGGTCTAACTGAATATAAATGCATAGATTATGGGGGAGCAGCTAGAATTATGGGGGAGTATTTAAATTAATCAAATTCATATTGTCATCATCAAAAAGGGGGAGATTGTTGACTTATAGAGTGTTTAAGTCATAATATGTTTTTGATGATGTATTTAAAGGATAAATAATGTAATTTGATTATGTGTATTTAATGAGAATAATGAATATGAGGTTATTTAGAAATACCCTTGAAAAGGGTATTTTAGTTATCTAATAAATTGTATTGAGTATACAGGGCTGAATAGTTAAACAGGGCTAAAATTAGTTGTTCCTTGTGCCGATCACAAGACGACAAAGAAATGAAGGCTTCTGCCGATTGCTAAAAGACAGAAGAAGAAGTCGTTTAGAGCATGCTTGTGCCGATGACGTGTCAAGATGAAATCTACCCATAGCATCTGAAGCTATTCCTGCCGATGGAGTTTTTTCAATAAAGTGATGCCATGCCGAACACTAAACGACAAAAGCCGATGGTGTTTAAAGATGTTCATGCCGATTGCTTTGTAGCTGCATCTGCCGATGTCGTTCAAGGTTTCTCATGCCGATCACTAGACGACAAAACTCCAAGGACTCATCTGCCAATAGCTTACGAAGATTCAAATGCCGATGGCATTCAAAGACTCATCTGCCGATGGCCCTACAAGATGCAAATACCGATGGGGTCTTACACTTCAAATACCGATGAAGTTTTACACTCCAAATACCGATGGCATCCAAAGATTCTTATACCGATGACATATGAAGACTCTTTTGCCGATGGTATTCCTGCTGATGACATATTAAGTCAGCTGCCGATTACATTTGAAGCCTCATATGCCGATGGCTCTACAAGTTGCATTTACCGATGACGTGGCATTATTTTACAAGCTGCATCTGGTTATGATCTTCCGCCAGAATTTAAAGTTAGCCGCGAAGCTACAGTGATGTCGTTTTCAAGCATTAACTCCAGACCTTTAATGGCGACGACGAACAACATTTTCAGATGCAACGGATAGCTGCTTCAGTACGGATGCTTCCCAACGGTAACATTTTTCTATTTGGAGTAAGAAGCATTCAATTCTATGAAGCAAGGATATACAGAGTATATAAGCAGAAGAAAAGGCTCGAAGACTAACTTTTGCCAATTTGAATTCTGAGCCCTAGCTGCGAAAGTCATTCTTCACTCTGTATTTTTCACTACATCTCTAAACTCGAACTCGAGATTCAATTGTTGTAAGAGTGTAGTCTGTGCGTTATTTTTACAAACTCAAATCTCTATAAGGCAGTGGATTGACGCCCGTGAAAGTTCAATCCAGAATTGTAAAGGCAGTTGATCGGAGCCCGGAATCCCGATCTGTTTTCTCGTGAGGAGAAGGTTAAGGATCTTCAAGGGGTGAGCCTTGGAGCGTGGACGTAGGCAGCTTGGCCGAACCACGTAAAAAGCGTTGGTGTTCAATCTCTCTTACCCTCTCTGTCATTATTGTTATTAACTTAATTGCTGATAGAGTAAATTGAGAGAGTGATTAAATTGATCAATAAATTTAGTTTTAAAAGTCTAATTCACCCCCCTCTTAGACAATTCCGGTCCTACACCAGCTTCTCCGGCGAAGAAGAAGTCTATTCCGGTTGTAAAGGCGAAATCTAAGGTTGTAACGAAGCCTAAAGCTGCTAAAACGACGAAGCCCCTGGCCAAAGCTCCTGTCAAGCCGAAACCAGCTGCCAAGCCGAAACTCAAGGCAGTTGCGAAACCCAAGCCCAAGGCAACTGCCAAGCATAAATCCACGTCTGCCAAGCCTAAAACCACTGCTGTTGCAAAGCCAAAGCCTGCAGCGATGCTTAAAGCAGCACCTTCCAAGCCGAAGGCTAAAGAAAAGCCAGCGAAAGTAGCTAGAACGTTGATAACTCTTAAATTAGAGTAATTTTATACAGTAATTAGTTAAAAAAAAAACTATATGAATTGAATGAATGCAAGAATAAATTGGTAGGAATTTACTAAAAGTGCTATATAATGCTGCCAAATCAATGTTTTGCTTTAATTTAATATATTTCATGCAGATTTTCTATTAAAAACAAATTTTCTCATTAATTTGAATCTTATTTTTTTCTTAGTTAAATACAAATTTTTATAGCGGGAGAATCAATTCAAATGCGGAAGACTTATGAAGAAAGAGTAAACAAATAAAGAAAAATAAGAAATTTGTTGCTCTGAATATGGAGAGAAAGAAATGGTTATTATTTGGCTGCGGATTTATGGATGGAAAGTTGGCTGAAATCAAGTAAAAAAATTCAAAATAAATTAAATGAGATGATGGAAAAAGGAGGCAGTCAATGAGGAAAAGCACGGTATACTTTGGACGCCAACAGAGAAAATGGACAACAACCGTGGACGACAAAAAAAAATGGACAACAACTGTGGACGACAAAAGAAAATGGACGACTACGGAGCCAATAGAGCAAATGGACTTGGCTGGAAAAAACACTAAAAGACAAAAGAGTGTGGACGACTGTGAGAAATGGACGATGGAAACAGTGGCAGAAACTAAAAGATAAAAAGCGCTAAAAGACAAAGAAGTGTGGACGACTGAGAAGCGTGGACGACTGGAAAGCACTAAAAGACAAAGACGCGTGGACGACTGCAAAGCGTGGACTTGGCTGGGAAAAATAGAGAGCGTGGACGATGGAAAGCGTGGACGACTTGGAAAAATAGCAGAAGCTGGAATGACAATTTAAAAAAAAATAAAGAAGAAAAGGAATGCACGATTCCAGGGATTGGAGAGAGAATCAAAAGATGCATAATTTCATGGATTGGAGAGAGAAATGGGGATATCATGCAGAACAAAAAGAGAGAGATTTTTCCAGAGAGATTATTCTGGCGGAGAGTTCTGGATCTGGAGAAGAAGACCGACGACGCCATTATTCTGATCTTCTTCCTTTCTTCTTTTCATTGTTTTATGTTTTTTGTGAACATTATTATTTTGATTTTTATTTAATTATGTCTAGTAGCTAAACTTTTCTTCTTGGTTAGGATGATAGTATTTATTACGAATTTGCTACGTTCTCAGTTTGTTTATGCAATTGTTTATTGAACAATTATTTATGATATTCCTTGCTTAATTCAGATCGTATTGATAGATAGGTTGATGATCCATGTTTATATTGTATCGAAAGATAAATATAAATTATAAGATGCACGAATAGTTAATTGAATTAAATTGTTACAACGTAGTTAGCATTGATTCGATTGGCAATAAGAATGAGACAAATATGAAATTCAATGTTAGTTACCTTCTTTCAATATCGAAAGAAATTCTTAATTGAATTTATTTAGACAATTCAAAAGAATCCTAGAATTATTTTATTTTTGTTGTTCATTAGACAATGCTGCAGTAGTAAAACTTTCGTAACGAAAAAATCGATCATAGCCAAAGTTTCTTTTCATTGATTTTATCTCGTTTATCCTACTTTATTTTGTTGAATCGTCATTAGGGTTTATTTCCAATTATTTTTATTAATCATTTAATATTTTTATAGCAATTTAACTCAATTAAGAATATCTTCGTGGGATCGATATTTTTACTACTCGAAACGATACGCGCACTTGCTTAAAAGTATAGAAAATCACCGACAAACGTCGACCAGGACAAGGCCAGGGAAGAAAGCGCTGCCTGCTAAACCAGCAGTGAAGAAAGCTCCGGCCACCAAGAAGGCCACAACGAAGACTCTGAACCCAAAGAGTGTTAAATCTCCATCGAGGAAAGCTCCAGCTATAAAGGGAAAGAAATGAGTTATGTAGTTGCAGGAGAATACAAATTGTTCGTAGTGATAGTCTTGTTTAGCTCTTGTTCATTGTGGGCGTATTTAGATTTGTTCCATGAAAGCTATAGGGAGTTTTTTTCCAATTTCAAATTCCATGTTTTCTGAAATTTGTTTTCGACTTAGAATTCTTCATATATGTTTTTTCTCGCTCGAACATTAGCCATTCTTACATTATTCAGGGGATGATGCAAAGTTGAAAACTGGGTTAACTCAGAAAATGTTGCAGTATTACTTCAATTCATTACTGTTAATGGCTCATTTCTTAGGAGTTGCCAATGGAAATGGAGCGCAGCCTGTAATAGTGTCTGTTCTCATGGAGATTGAGGTCGTCGAAGCAGAAATTCTTATTTACAGATGGTCTATGGAAATGGATGATTGCTGGCATATTCTGACTTTAGCATTTTTGGATAAAAAGAAGAACTTATTTGACGACTCTCTGGCCTAGTTAGGCAGCAAAACAATGTGGTACGTTATTGTCATTGCGTAGTAATGGATACATTGTTTATTTAGAATGAAGTTTTGCTGCTCAGTTCGATGGAAATTATTGTTCTTCTGCTAATGCATTGACTGTAGAGAACTGATTAAAAGTTGAGAAATTTAATGAGTTTTACAGTTTAATCAGTTCTTATTTTCTAGCTTTTAGTTTCCCACATATTCTGTTCATAATCAGGCATAACTAGCAAAACTTTCATAATTAGAACAACTTGATTACGAATATACTCTGCATAACTTTATACAATGTATTTAGAGTAGAAGCTACGAAACCAATAACATCTACCTTCTAGTTATGCAGTATTTTGCTCCTGATGAAACCAAACCCATTATAGAAAGTAGAAAGACTCTTTTGTTAGCTAGTTGAGCATTTGATTATGTTACAAGCTTCTTTTTTCTTACGTTTCTTTTTGTATTTTTAATGGAAATTTTTCCTTCGCGTGTTATCTTGGCTAATTTATCATATAAAACTGGTTCTGAATTTCGCTGTTGTCGTATGTAAAGAATTTTCATGGCTATGTTCATTAGTAAATTTTACCAATGTCAAAATTTCTTTTCTTTCAAAATTCTATAATGGGTTTGATTTTGGATTGAGATCCGTATTCTATGCGCATCGGATATAGGAATGACATATCCATAATCCATCCTGTTATATGTATATATTTATGATGCTAAATTACTAATTCTATGATGGATCCAAGCATATATGCATCTTTTTTCCCTAAAATGATGCATCGTCGTAGCTGTATTCCTTGATTGTATATGTATTTGCTCTTCCCAGGAAGTAATTTAACTGGGAGAAGGTGCCTCAAGAGCTAAACCAAGGGTTGGAGGCAGTGAGCTAAAGGCATGGTGGCTTGGTTAGTAGTCAGCCATGGAAGGTATCATTTTAAGCAACCTTTTGGGAAAAGGCAGCTGTTCTGCTAATGCATTTCTTGTGAAGAATCTTTTACGTAAGTATTTAGAATATTCAAAGAGGTATCTTAGTTTTAAGATCACTGAAATTTCTTTTGATTCTGATGAAGTATTGCATGATCTGCAGAATATTTTGAAATGGCTTCAGTAACAGATTAGTTCTTCACTTGAATTTTTTTTTAAAACATTTGATTGTCTGATTTTAAAAGTTCTATTTGAAGGAAGAACATGAATATTAGATTGGTATGAATAAGTCTACGTTAAAGTAAGATTGAAGTGCTGTTGTTACATATATTTCGACATTCGAGTTAGTCTTAGTTTGAGAGTGTTAGCTCCATTTTTGAGTGCCAAACCTCCAAAACTATCTGTATTGTCTACTATTGATGCGAATTAAAGAGCAATCAAGCCCAAGCCCAAATACAAACTTTGATTCCAGGTCAAGTTCTTCATACTTGATTCAAATACGTTTTTAAGTCTCATTTCGCGTCGTTGAAGGATCTCGGGTTCTTAATACCTGTGGTTTTTATCAACTATCAAACCTCCAAGTACTTAGTGAAATGCCAAATGGTTTCATCATAACCTTTATCATCTGTTCTTACCTTCTTATTTATGCTTCCCGGCTGGTTCTATCCACTTGGTTTATTTTTTAATGGTGGCTTGTCTTCTGTCAGGTTTTTTGGAACTTGGGTTTGATATAGCTCAGCTCAAAGTTCATATTTTGCATTAGATTTGAACTCATGAGCTTTCTATATAAAGCTCTTTGCTCTATGAAGACGCCAAAAGATAAGCAAAGAAGGCCATATGTTCAAATCAGCGTATGAATAGAAGGTACATAACATAACTCTTTACCTGCAGTTAGGTGGAAGCCTCTTTATTGATTGCAGTCTATTATGTTGAGGGGACTGAAGCCTGGTCCGAAATCATTCGAATGATCGTCTTCTTATTCTGGCTTTCATACGAACGACCTTGAACCAGACGACACTCCCCTCAACTAGAGGGAGAGAGAGAAAGAGAGAGATGCATTATATTTACATAGGGGGTCAAATGTATTTATAGATTGGAATATTGGTCTATAGATTGTGGAAGATTTTTCAAACAAAAAAAGAGAGATTAGTCATTTTATTCCCTGAAATTAATGTTGATTCCATTTTTATAATTATTGAAGTCAACTCTACGTACTTTTATTTTTTTAAATTTCATTTACTTACTGTAATAGCCTGCTATGTGAAGATAAACACGATCCACTATAAGAGTAGCTCATACCGGTGGGAGTGCACAATCTCACATCGCTTGAGAAATTAAAAAATAAATGACTTATAAATAGAATTTTCATGTTTATTTAGTACAACGCATTTAGGTTAACCCTAATAACAAATCTGTGTGGAATTTGATGTAAAGAGAACAATATTGTAATAGAAAGACAAAAGATGTTCCACTTGTAGTATGTGCTTGTATAACTCTCTCAATTTATTTGACCAATGGCAGGTTCACTTCTTGAAATGCATTATCAACGCCAACCATCAAGAAGAAGGTATAAACGGACGATGGACGGAGATCGACCCAAAATTCAGGTAAAAAAAGATAAGATCAGGGAATGTGAGAAAGCGTGGAATATTGCAAAGGGAAGAATGATGTGATGCCAAGCTTATATGACAAGCTTAACGTAAAAATGGCCTGACAAAGGAAAGAATGAGAGAATAATAAAGTCTACTTTTTCTGGGTGACATGCTTATTCTAAGTACGAACGATTCTGCTGCTCTTTGACATAATCGCACCTACACAAATGCATATTCTTGGAGAGAAGCTTACAAACTTGCAGTAAAAATACGAAGATATTTAGGTTTTTTTTTATTGTATTTATCTGTTCTCTGTATTTTCTTTTTCTATTTCGTTTATTCCTTTTGTTTTTTTCGAACTAGATAGTGAATTATATTTATGAAGAACTTGATTTTATGATTCCGGCAGCACGATTGTCGGGTCGTCTCGTCGTTACGTTGTGTTCCTCCCTCGTGAATGTTTTGTTCTTTATTAATGTAGTTTTCATTTGTTGGTATCTGCATTTGTTGACAATCTTTCATATGGCAGAGTTTTGTTTCAAGCAATTGGCCAAACACAAGGCATGTGATGTTGGACTAAACATTCAGCATGTAAGGTGCTGACCAATGTTCTGCTTTAACTTAACAGATTGGCTTGAATTTCGACTTTTAAATCCCCCTGGTTTGTCGCTTTTCCTTTTCGTTTTTATTTTATGCTTCAAATATTAGTCACGGAACGGATAGTATGCAATTTGGATCTAATACTTAAATTTTTTTAGCTTAGGGAAATCACCGTCTTTGACAATCGAAACTCGTGTTCTAGCCTGCCAAATTTTCTTGCATAAGTAACAATCGAAAAAAGTGCTGGATCGACTATCAATATCGTGCAAGATTCTTAAATATGTGACGTACCATAGAGTATCTCAATTCGTCCAACACGGTAGTGAGGAGTCACGATGCCCTCTTTGACAACACTTTGCCAAATTGGATCTTGCTTAATTCACCTTGCATGACGTCATTGAATTTTGATTTAGAAAATCCAACTAGGACTATAAAATTCATGATAGGTTGTCCATTTAAGATATGCAATATTTATGTTGAAAAATCATTTTGAGAATGAACGACTAATCACGAGTTTAAATTTCGAAAGGATTGTGCTTTTAGTTGTTAAGTGTCCGAGAAAACAAATGCTCGTCGTAAATCTCAAGCTCGTCAATAATCTCAACTCTCCACCTAGTTGGCCGGAAAACTAAATTTCAATTCAAGAACATAATAAGTAGATGTTTCTCTGCAGAAAAGGACGGAGAAAAAGTAAATGGTGGATCTTTCTACACCTCCTCAATTTGGCTGAGAACTTTTCGAGCAATTTTCTCGTATGCATTTGAAGAAAAACATCGAGCAATTCTTCAAATACCGTCTCAGCTATATTTCGATATGACTAAAATCCTATATAAGCCAGACTAATGACCCACATTATAGATCTAATTAGAATTTTATTTTCTCTATAAATTAATGTAAACTAGAATCACAAAACTCGCAGTTGTATCTCGATTTTCAAATAGTGATATTATTTTTTTATCGTGATTTTTGCCCTAATAAGATTTTTCCACGTAAATCTGGTGTTCCACATCGTATTTTCTTTTTCAGTTATCGTTCGTTTTCTAACATTGTCTATGTTATATAAACAAAAAATTTTGTTGCTTTTTGTAGAATATGATTCTACTCAATGTTGCTCATACATATAGTAATGCAATGATATGTTGTGACAAAGATCTTATAACATTGAATCTGATAAAATGAAAAAAAAAAAGATCACCAGTTTTTTACAATTAAATTTGCACAACGAGAAAATAATAACTATGCTTCGAGTAAGTTTCAAGAAAGCTATTTTACTCTCGTATAGATTACACGAAAGGGCTTCGAGTAAATTACACCAAAACGATTTTGAATGATCTCATGAACTTGCTTTTTGAGAATGATGACGGAGATGCTTTCGAATAAATTGCTTAAAAACACGTCAGTTGTTCGTGTGCATAAAAGATAGATCGTGCAAGCTTACACAAAATGTGACACGTCGAAGACACAATATGCTAATTAGATGGTTGCTATCTCAATCAATCGTCTGTACAATATCGATCTATCTAACGTCAAGCACAAAAACGAGCTTGATATCGAGTTTGAGCTTCTCAAACATGTCATAACAACGTTATTAACCACGAGAATTTTAGTGATATATCGCAAAATTCTTGCCGACATCGAAAGTAATGTTTATTTATTTTATTTTATTTTTCAATATTAATGAATTTTTATGTAATTTAATAATTAAATGACATAGTTTGTTAAATAAAAAAAAACCCTTATTAATTAATTTATTTTATGAATAAAAAAAATGAAGATGGAGTACCAGTCTGGTGAGGAGAAGGAGAAATAGGGTTGGAAACGGAAAAGTAAAGGACATAATTTGTTCGCTGAAGCGGCTTCTCTTGTACCCAACATCGCCATGGCTACAGCCAATCTGCAGAGATTCACCTCTCAAATCCATCGTCTTGCTTCCGTTTCCTTCCACTCCAAATCCCTAATTTCGAGATGCTCTGCATCTGCGCCTTCTTCTTCTTCTTCCTCTTCGAAGAAAGTGGCCGATCGCATAGTGAAGCTGTCCGTGATTGATCCTGATGGTCAGAAACGGGAGATTATTGGTCTTTCAGGGCACACGCTTTTAAAAGCTCTGACAAACCATGGTCTGATTGATCCGGCCTCGCACCGTCTGGAGGAGATTGCTGCGTGCTCGTCCGAGTGCGAGGTGAATATCGCTCAGGAGTGGATGGATAAGCTTCCTCCTCGTTCATATGATGAGGAATATGTGCTGAAGAAATATTCGAGATCTAGGACTTTGAATAAGCACTCTCGGCTTGGATGTCAGGTCATCCTCACCCACGACCTTCAAGGTATGGTCGTCGCTGTTCCTGAGCCTAAACCCTGGGATACTCCGTAAGAAGAGAGTAGGAATTGAATGAATATGTATTTGGATATGCAATAAATTGCCCATTTAGGTACTTATCAAACGGCTTAATGTTTTTCATTTCTTTAAAAGTTCTTGAATACTTTTCCATAATGCGGGTGTCTGATTTGTTAGACAGCCCCCAAAGTTCATCCATTTGTACGTTTATATGCTGTCTGTGTATTCTGGGCGATTCTCTGTTTCACATTTCATTCGTTTCCTTGAGACCCTTTCTGGTCTATGAAATTTAGTTCTAAAAAAAAAGTGTTGATAAATGAATTTTCTTGGCTGCCTTCAAAGTGGAATTTTTTTTCTCCCCTACATTCTCTTGGAAGTGTACATATACATGCAGACCATTCCATTTCTGACTAGCTACACTTTTTGTCAATGACACTGGTGGATAATGTTGTCCATGCTATTCTACTACGATGACATGAAAATTAGTTATTATTGTCATGCTGATCTTCGTGGGTGAATAGGCTCAGGAGTGGATATAAGCTTCCTCCTCGTTCATATGATGAGAGGAATATGTGCTGAAGAACTATTCGAGATCTAGGACTTGAATACGCACTCTCGGGCTTTGGCTGCAGGTCATCCTCACCCACGACCTTCCAGGTAATGGTCGTCGCTGTTCCAGAGCCCTAAACCCTGGGATTACCTCCGTAAGAAGCGAGGTAGGAATTGAATGAATATGTATTTGGATATGCAATAATTGCCCATTAGGTACTTATCAAACGGCTTAATGTTTTTTCATTTCTTAAAAGTTCTTGAATACTTTTCCATAATGCGGGTGTCTGATTTGTTAGACAGCCCCCAAAGTTCATCCATTTGTACGTTTATATGCTGTCTGTGTATTCTGGGCGATTCTCTGTTTCACATTTCATTCGTTTCCTTGAGACCCTTTCTGGTCTATGAAATTTAGTTCTAAAAAAAAGTGTTGATAAATGAATTTTCTTGGCTGCCTTCAAAGTGGAATTTTTTTTCTCCCCTACATTCTCTTTGGAAGTGTACATAATACATGCAGACCATTCCATTTCTGACTAGCTACACTTTTTGTCAATGACACTGGTGGATAATGTTGTCCATGCTATTCTACTACGATGACATGAAAATTAGTTATTATTGTCATGCTGATCTTCTTCTTCTTCCACTTCTGCTGCATCGTAATAATGCATGAAGACGCCATAGTCATATTGACATTTCTTTGTAATCTTATTGAGATTCATACATCTTTGTTTGATTTACTCTTTTGTCTTTTGATTGTACTTTATTTATATATTGATGTCATATTCTATATTAGGTGTAGATCGAGTTTCTAAGTGGTGGGATAAAAACAAAATCAGATATTGTTTCATTGATTGCCAAGGACTACTCTTCCATGGTTGTGAGGCTAATGACATTGGTGATTTGCCAGAGCTTAGGGATTAGAAGGGTATTGAGTCTCAAGAATACTAGTGTAAATAGAAAACAAATTAGACCAGGCAAGGCAAGATTTGGAGATCCTGGAGTTTATTGAGGTTTGTAAGAGTAACATGTGAGAAATCTGATGGAGTCTCACCATTAGTTTTAGTTGGTAAAGAATCTCCAACCTAAACTAAAATCAGAATTCTAAATACGCAATTGAAAAACACCTTCCTTTTAAGTGACAGAAGAAGGTTTTATTCATCTAGAGAGAAAAAGGGTGAGACTGATATGATAAATTTGATAGAGAGGAAAAATGGTGAGATAAATGTGAAGACTTCGATAGACGAGATTCTGTTATATATACATTAACGATAACACTTGCTTCCTTTTAAGTGACATTTGAAGGTTTTGTCCAGAGTTTATAGGCGCAAATCTTGATTACTTTGGTCTTGTAGCTGTTGATACCATGGCAGTGATGGGTATATTGAGGGTGTTGTATAATTCGGTCATTCTTCGCAAATCCCGTCATGGTTCGAGTAATGCGAGGATGACGCTCAAATTTTATGCTTTTTTAAGTGTCCGTCTTCGCTACTAACAATAATTCTGCGTTATGAGTGCCCCCAGCAATCGACTTTATCGATTCCTTTCTTTGAGTAGATAAAGATAGAATTCTTCGAATTTTTAAAGCAATTGTATGTTTTAAATTTCATGCATCTGATGATATGAATCAACAAACTGTGTGGTATCAAATTCATTAGTGCCAGGAATAGGAATACGTTGACTTCCACCATGTTGCTTCCTATTGTGAGGCTCTATAACTCTTGTGACAGTTTTCATAATTACCAAAGATTATTTATTCGCCACATGATGATTTGTTTTGCGTGTTATTTTTTTGCCAAAGAGCAAAACGTGTCGTAAGTTTTGACTTGTTTTAGTTGCGTTTAAATTAAGCTTTTAAGTAACTTGTAAAATTATTTTTTCCTTAACAATGTTTTTGGAATTACGAGAGATTTGGGGTCAAAATTCGATCTATATTTTTTAAATATACGGATACATTAAATCACCATGTAAATGTTTTATACATCAACATTAGTCATTACAATGATTATCTTAATTTCTACGAAAACTTGTTAAAACAGATAGTCCTTGTCGTCATCTTCATAGTTAAGAACAACAACTATGATTTAAAAAATAGTACCTAAACCTTTATTTATCTACATATATTAATACAGATTAAAAGGGTCGACAGATCCGTAGTAGCACTACTGGGCCACTGGCAAATTCAGATGTTGAATTCCGGGTTCGAATCCCGGCTACGGAATTTTTTCAAATTTTAAACATTGGTCAAAATAGGTAGAATTCTTTTACCTAGCTCTATAACTCTTGTGACAGTTTCATAATTAACAAAGATTATTAATTCGCCACATGATGATTTGTGGCGTGTTATTTTTTTTTGCCTAAGAGCAAAACGTTTCATAAGTTTGACGTATTTTTTTATCCAATCAGACCCTATCATATATGCCGTTTGCAATTCCAACTCTCCCGTTAAATTTCTTGTTAAGCAACTTGTAAAACTATTTTTTTCTGAACAATATTTTTGAATGAGCGAGAGATTTAGGGTCAAAATTCTATCGGTATGTTTTTTCAGTCCCTAACTTATGAGGTTATTGGTCATTTGGTTCTTGACGTTTTTTTTATCCAATCAGATCCTATCATATACGCCGTTTGCAATTTCAACCCTCCCGTTAAATTTCTTGTTAAATTTTGCACGTGTTCTACACATACCCTGTTAAAATCTCAAAATAATCTTCTTTCTCCTTCCCCTTCGATCTTCTTTCCCCTTCCCTGCAGTATCTAAATGGAACATTTGCCTTAAAAATATTACGTCAATGAAACAAAATTTAAAGCAAATCTTTAGAATAATTGATTCATAAAAACTTAAACAACAGTATCAAATAGCCTAGATTTCACAGATTCAGTGCAGTCCAAATTGCTTATTTCATCCACAACAACCGCAATAAAGTTATTTTTTTAAAGATGAATAGCTAGATCATTTTTGCCAAAAGCAATGGTGAGGTAAAGCCATAGCCTACACGGGAGAAATTGTTGGGTTTTAGCATTTTATCAAGCAAGCCAATTTGAAATTATTTTCTTCTGATACAAATTCTTGATGACCTATATAAACTTATAATCGCCGATAAGAGCTTATATGTATTATGTATATATCATCCACGGCTAAAAACCCTTCTGGTAACACTCACGAAAAAAAAAAAAACAGAGAGAAATGACAATAAAAATGGTTGGAAAATCCCAATAATCAAGAAAGTAAATAATCCAAACCTAAAGCTGAGTGAAAATAAAGCTCCTAAAGAAGACGTCGGATCTTAGATCATGGAATGACATGGAATCACCGCTGTCGATTAGATCACGAGAAGAAACGAGGGGGGCAGTCTGAGCTGGTTTCCATTTCGACAAACAGAGAGGAGTAAACCTCCTAGCTGCAGACCTCAGCATATTTGTTCAGACAAAAACTAAACTTTACGTTGGTGCTCCAGTCCCGATTCTCTGATAACGACCGGCTAGCGGACTTCGAGAAAAAGTAGGAAATGAGAATGAGAGGACAATACTTCTTCCCTCTCCGTCGATGAAGATGAAAAAAAAAAGGTTAATCTGATTCGTCGTCGCAGTGGCGGTGAATCGCTGACTGACACGTTGTGGATGAGTATGAAATAAATAAATAATATAATTTTTAATTTATAAAGAAGATCGAAGGGAAGGAAAAATAAAGGTATTTTAGAGTTTTAGTAGAACGCATGTAGAGTACGTGCAAAATTTAACTGAGATTTTAACGAGAATGTTTGAATTGCAAACGACGTATACAATAGGGTTTGATTGGGTAAAAAAAAAACGTTAGGGACCAAATGACCAATGACTTTATACGTTAAGGTCTGAACTGAACATTCTCTTTTTTTAAATATATAAACAATGACTTCATACGTTAAGGTCTGAATTGAATATTCTTCTTTTTTAAATATACGAATACATTAAATCACCATGTAAATGTTTTGTACATCAACATTAGTCATTACAATGATTATCATAATTTCTACGAAAACTTGTTAAAATAGATAGTCGTTATCGCCATCAGTTAAGAACAACAACAATGATTAAAAAATAGTAGCTAACTTTATTAGTCTACATATATTAATAAAGATTAAAAGTGGTCAACAGATCCGTAGTAGCACTACTGGCAAATTCTTATGATGAATTCCGGGTTCGAATCCCGGCTACGGAATTTTTTCTGTTTTTTTAGAGAATTTTATTTTGACTATTGGTCAAAATAGGCAGAATTCTTTTCCCTGGGACTCTCTACTAATTTGTTACTAACTCGACCAATTTTGAATTAAATTATTAAATTTGAGTTATTGTGTAATTAATATGAAGTTGAAGCATTACCCACCACACAATATTTTTTAGTCTTACTTACGATTAATTGGTCATGATTAAATGACGCGTTTAAAGTTTAACGATTTTTTTAACCCTGATATTTAAATCGTTAACTGAGTTAGATATCGTGTATGTATCTTCTAAAGTTTAGAGTTGAAATTATGAGTACCTAAAAAAAAAATATATGAATTGAATAATATTATGGTGATAATATAATTACGTGGACAAATAATTGTCATATTCATAATAGCTCAATTATGAATTACGAACAAAACTCGTGAAATAGTTTCTTAATTTTACGAGTTATTATTATTTTTCATAATATAAAAAAAAATTGTAATTTGTCAATTTATGTTTGGTCCATTGTCTTGTATTTATTTTATGAGTAATGTGACGAGAGTTTATATAGAACGTCAAAAAAATCAAGCATACTAAGATTGAAGAACAAAATCAAACATATATCTATTATATTTCCATGTAATATATTATTTTAATTATTTATAATAAAATAGCGGGTGTCATTTTTTCGAATTATTTATAAGAAAAATGTTATTTTAGATTTTAAAATTATTATATTTAAGAAAAAAATTTAAAATAATTTAATATTAACAAAAAGATTCATTTAAATGTGAAAATAAATTAATGAAAGTAGATTAAAGCAATAATTAGCTTTTATTAAATCAAACAAAGCTCGCCTGTTTTCTGCTTTCCGTCGAAGTTGAACGCTCAGGCGCCAACCGATTGAACGCGCAGTCGCCTTTCCTCGTCGTTCTCTGGTTCGACGCCTTTCTCTTCTTCTTCTCCTGCTTCTCCTTTTGTTCTTCATCTCTTTTCCTCTTCTGTTTCATAAATTTCTGCTTGTCCGACTGTCTCTAGCTTTCAGTTTGAACTTTTATTTTCAGCTTCTTTTCTTTTTTTTTGGGTTTGGTTTCTCTTTGTCGTTAATTTCTTGTTTATTTGCTTCTGTTTTTTTTTTCATTCTTTTAGTCATTAATTTCTTGTTTATATCTAGTCTAGTTCCGCTGATCTTGAGTTAGAAATTGTGAATTGCTCAAAGCTAACTATGTCGACGAGGTCCTGTTCGGTATATGATTAGGACATAGAAATATTTGCAATTTTTTTAAGGAAAATTTCAACGTGAGATTGTATCTAATGATTGATTCTTAAATTTCAAGCATCATAAATGTGTTAATATCCCCTTTCAATGAGAGCTTGTTTTTCTTTAAGGATAATCTTCTTCTTTTCTCGGGTGTTTTCACTTTAAGCCTTTTTTTGCCTATCAAACTGCATTTTATTGTACAATGAATTCTAGTACTTCTATGTGCGGTTCACATTGATACAGTTTTGTTAATTATTTCACATTTCTTTTAAGATCTCCTGGGTAAACTAGCTCTTTCTATAATCTACTCAATTGCACAATTTTCTTTCCCGAATTTTAATAGCTCAGGGCTCTATGCATCTTTAACATTCCTTTTTTTTTTTCCTTACAGTTTTTATGGGAGACTATGATATCTTGAATTTTCTTTTTGCGGTTGGCGTTTGGTGTTCTGCATATATAGCTGCCGCAGTCATTGCATCATTACGTATCTTTAACTCTCTGTGTTCATTTTGATTTGAAGCCACTGTGAAGGTACCATGGGCCATGCTCAGTTAGTCATAGGCCCAGCGGGCAGCGGAAAGGTGATCAAATACTGGTTCCTATATACATGTCAATGCATTTATTATTCCGTGATTTTTCTAAATAACTTTTTGCTCATGTCTTGGATTTCTTCACGCTGACTATTTATGCTTGACTTGAACTACCGAATCTTGTGTTTTTTCTCCACAATCAGTCAACTTATTGCTCTAGCTTGTATCAACATTGTTTGACAATTGGACGAACTATTCATATTGCTAATCTTGATCCCGCAGCAGAGAATTTTGACTATCCTGTAGCCATGGGTATGTAGAACGTGCATAACTATTGGCGATATAGTTGATTCATCCAGGAGAGTTTTAGAGCAATAAAAATAATATTTTCTTGCAGATATCAGGGAACTCATTTCCTTGGATGATGTCATGGAGGAACTTGGGCTGGGTCCCAATGGAGGCCTCATGTACTGCATGGAGTATCCTTTAATTGAACCTTTTCTTATATGGTAATTAATTCTAAGTTTTTAAAGGCTGTAATTTTGTGGACAACTTGGTCGTGTATGTTGGAAAATTAAACTCATAATTGATTGCACTGATCTTTGAAGGTCCCATTGCACCCTCAGATTCTTGTTGTAAAAAAATTACTGTGTGCAGCAAGGAGTAATTATGGAGTAGTACTTTTTAGTGTTACATTTTTTTATCAAATTAAAGATAAAATTTATTTGATCACAGTTCTGTTTTTATTTATATCCTTCCTTTCACTCTAATTTGAAGATTGCCTTAGCATTCGAATTTAGACACCTTGAAGAAAATTTGGATGACTGGTTGACAGAAGAATTGGAAAATTATTTGGAAGATGACTATATTGTTTTCGATTGTCCAGGTACCCATTTTAATCTACTTGTCTTGATGTTCACATAACTTGGAATCACAAGTGCATGTCATACTAGCCATTCAATGCTCAAGAAAATTGTGTTTTCATAGTCGATATTATTTTTATTCATATTTTTCTTTATTATTTAGTTAATTTTCTCTCATTATATTGTTAGTTTATTTTTTTATATTCTTTTTCCTTGTTAAATTATATTAATTGATGCGTGGATCGAGCACATTTTATGACGAGATTCTATTTTTTGGATCTCCCAACTCGATGAGCATGAGGGAGAATAGGGGAGTACAATCGGCATTGAGCATGAGGGCAATTGAGAGTAGGCAAGGGAGAGGAGGGAGGTATGAGCGAGAGATGCTGGAGTTGAATATCCTTTGGATCGACAATCTGGAAATGGTCTGGCAATGGGCATTGTCAAAGTGGAATTAGCATCAATTTTTGCTTACTACAATTGCCATCCCACATGCCCGGGGTGGGGGGGTTGCGCATAAGTGACCAAAAGGGCTCTGAAAGGGGCGGTTATGCTAGGGTTGTTGTTAGAATTGAGTTTTGGAGACAAATGGTAGGTGCCGATTTCAACAGTAGGTATATATATACATGATGAATTACTAATTAAGGCTCCAGAATATGAACAGAGGTTGAACAAGAAGGCTGGATTCACATATCAAGGTAAAAAAAATGACAATTGAAAGATGATGAAAGTGGTCAAAGAGAAAGGAAGAAGAATGAGAGCAATGGCTTATTGACAGACTGGTTAACTACCATATACACCAAACTTCTTTAGAAGATAGAGAATAAGGGGTTTGTGGAGATTGATAATGACAAGGTGATGAACATTGTAGAATACAGGAGAATGGGAAGTTCTTCCATTGCCATTGAAGTGGAATTTGCCCGCCTGATGGTGACCCTTTTTTAGTATGCCTCCAGAATAGCTTTGTGGCGACAAACATGGAAAATGATTTATTTTTATCATTGAGTGATTGAGCAATATAGGTTGACCTTTTGCAGAAAGGCAGACGTCAGAACTTTATTAGGAAAGACAAGTTGAGGAATGTTGTGGTCAGCATAAAAGATATGCCAATATAGGTTGAGTCGACATTTAAAGGCTCATTTAGAAAGATTACACACCTTAATATTTCTTTCAACCCTTATCACCTCAACCTAGGATTGATTTTCTGCAAAAAAACAAGGAGTAAAGGAACATATCATAAATTGTGATTTTTTTTTTAAGGATCATCACTGATACCGTTTAGACTAGAGCATGGAAGGAAGACACCTTGTTGGAACCACACAGAAATATATAAGGTGGATTAATAATTGTTTATGGAGTGCTCTTCAATCTTTGATGTTATGGAGAAAAGTGGTAGAATATTTTAGTGCACTACTGGACATAGATAAACATATAGAGTTGCATTAGAGAATTTTGGAAGCCAAAATCAAAACTAAAGGATTTGCGTATAGGTACCTGCAACAACAATAGTTCCAGTTGGCAAAAAGATTTTTGTGATCAGCTTTTTAGATCACTACAACACACAAAGGACAGCATCCTTCAACAAATTAAGGTAAGATAATCTTACTATGTTGTTGAAATGGAGCCTAGAGAGCAACAACTTTTCTTAAGGCTTCACATCACTAGAAGGTGATTTCCTTGGAAGTTAACAATCCATGCATCAAAGGCTATGTGTACTGCAAAGAATGTCACAGATCACATTAGAGGGTTGCTAATCAAGCAACTTCTCTTTGAGATAAGCCCAATACTTTTGAATCAAGGTAATTGCTAATCAAAAAACTTCTTTCCGCACCAGCACATACGTTTGAAGAGGACACCGATCGTGTTACTGTCCCAAAAATGAGGATAAAGAGTAATACATATATCCACGAGCCTTTCATGAAGAATAAATAGGCAGTTGCTGAACAAAAATGCAAAAGTGCGCATATCAGATCATATGTTACCATGGACACAATATGGAAGGGACATCTTATTAATCCTGGCACGGAGTAAACACTATTTTTTATTTGCTCCTGAAGTTGGTGGTACACAAGAAATACTTTTGTAATTGCAAAATGAGACCAAGTAATGTGGGCCAAAAAATGTGAGGCAATCTTATCATGCTGCCAACATGACAAATGATATACCGAGTGATTCGAAGCCATTGTATATGGATGTAGGCTAGACCCTAGTTAGTGAGACCTATCTACTCCTGGCGCAAGAGGCATGCCTGTGTGACCCAGCAAGACGCAGTCTAGAGATTACAAAGGGGTTCGGCTAATTGGAGGAGAACTCGTGGGTAGTTTGGGGTTTGATATTTTTTATTAGTTAGTTTTCTGTTAGGATTTTCCTTTTAAGGAGGGGATGAAGTATAGTGCATTATGTAAATTTTCTGCGGGAAGGAGGAACTATGGAGGTTTCACAAGCCTGTTGAATGGCCTTTGCACCCTGTAATTCCTCTCTTGTTGAGCATAGAAGAATGAACTTGACGTAGATCATTCATACAACAACTGTGTTTCTTGGTTAAAATGGGAATGTTGAATCTATATAGATTGAAATCTCAACATTTCGTTAATCTAGTTGTGATGGAGAGTCTGGGGGCCTTTATGACAATTTATAAAGATTATAAACGGGAAAGTAAGGAGTTTGAGATTCAATGCTTAGAGCCTGCAATCAAGGATTTTCTTGTGAAAGAAACTCAGCTGTTGTTGTTTTACGAGAAACAAAGATAATGAGAGGTCATAGTAAACTTACACCAAGGTTTTATAGTTATGGACTGTGTATGGCGCATGCTCTGAACGAAGGTGTCAGAAATTTTGCACAGAATCGGATGATCTTTTTTTGTATGTAGTAAGATTTTATTATGAGAAATCCACCTTAGACATAACTGCCTGCAGTATGAAAGCTTTTGATGGTTTTACTTGTTACACGAAGAAACGGGACATCCCCTTGGGCAATTGGTCTTTAACTCGGATGAATATCCTGGACAATATGGTTAGTTGCAAATTTAATAGGTTTCCATTCACCTCATGATGAAAAGATCTTTTCGAGTTGTTTCAAACTACTGCCTTGTAACCGTTGATCTTTGACTTACTTAGGCCCACCACTGGAAATTCTTTCTCTAGTAGCTTTCAGGATCAATGATTCAAAGAAAAAGACTAGATAGAGGGGAAAAAAATGTTGTTTCTCTACTAATACTAAACATTTCAAGAAGTGTCCAATTGTTTTTCTCCTTTGTAATTGGAAGTATCAGTGTTTTAGTTTTGGAGATTTTTGTTGGCTTTACAGCCTTTACTAATTCTTCTTTAATACAATTCTAGCCTGTTTTTTTTTTTTTTTTTTTTAATAAAGAAACCTGACAATGTTCATATTAAGGGGTTTGGAGTTGGAAGCATTGTCCGTTCTTGACCATTTACACATTCGATTGATCTTTTTCTTCCCTCGTGATAGCTATTTTTTTTAACCAAAAGTTTATTTGAACGGGAAGAAAGAAAAAAAGAGAGTTTTGGCATTAACGTCCCATCTTCCGAAGGAACAGTGTGTTTTATAATTTTATTTTTTAGAGTCTGCAGAACAAAGAGTGCTTAGGTAATAAGGTAAATGTCAAATTTCTTATAGAGAGCTTGATGGGATGGTAAATATCTGATTTTCTTCATTCCAACCTTACAAAACTTGTTATTATATGTTGACTTCGTATGTGTTACAAGATGTATTTTCTTCCACTTTGAAGTTTGTGCTCGATTGTTTGACCTATAATGTTTTGAACAGGTCAAGTGGAGTTGTTTTCACATGTTCCAGTACTTCGAAACTTTGTAGAGCATTTGAAGAGAAAAAACTTCAATGTTTGTGCTGTGTACTTGCTTGATTCACAGGTGTGTCGACAAGACCCAGTTTTTTATTTTTCTTAGCAGTTATGACCATATGACCTGATTATGGGCTATGCTTTGGTTCTTTGTTTGAACTAATGGTTCCTCTTTTTTTCGTTTCAGTTCATGACAGATTTGACCAAGTTTATAAGTGGGTGCATGACTTCTCTTTCTGCTATGGTGCAGCTTGAACTACCACACGTTAACATCCTGTCTAAAATGGATCTCGTCACTAACAAAAAGGATATTGAAGAGTAAATTTCTTTTCCCTTTCCTTATAATATGTAGTATATTTGTTCACAAAGATATCAGTGCATATGTTCTGACATTTACTTTTTGATCTTAGTTTCATGAATCCAGAATCTCGAGTCCTTTTGTCTGAATTGAATCAACGCATGGCTCCCCAATTTGCAAAGCTAAATAAAGCCTTGATTGAACTGGTGAGTATCAAACTGAATTTGAGTCTGGAGAACTCTTGCTCTGGTTTGGTCTCAAAAAAATTATTACGGGTAGAAGTTTTTTTATTTTTTTATTTTGCAGATTTTCATGATGCGAGAAACATTTAACTCATCCTTCAAGAATTTTGTTTTTACAATAATGAGTTCAGTTGGTCATTTGATATTTTGTAAATCCTTCTCTATCTATTTTTCAGCCGTACATATTTTTGTGGCAATGTTAGGTGGATGATTATAATATGGTGAATTTTCTGCCTGTGGACTTGAGGAAGGAAAGCAGGTACCTTCTTCGTTTGTGCTATGGTTGTGATTATCTGGATGGTGTAGCATATTTTGATAGCCTTGTCTTTCAAGTCTTTTGACAGAGGATTATCTATGCCTAAAACAGTCAGAACTTTGTCCAAATAATTGATACAAAGATTGAATCCATTCTATTTGCAAATTTGAATTCTATGCATGTATAACTGGCTTGTATCTTTTTTTAAAGAAACTTATGTGTGAGGAGTGAAGATAGGGATGTGGTAGACAAGTCCGCAGTCATTGGCTGCAGAATGTATGTTACACACTACTGCTCAAATGTATGTGAAGCTATGAACTGGTTTGATATTGAGTGATGATGTTTGGCTGTGATTGACTTACAGTATAAGGTACATATTGGCTTAAATTGACAACTGCATTCAGTATGGTGAGGATGTAGATGTGAAGATCCGGGAATTCGATCCAGATGAAGAGTAGGCTGTCTTTTGCTGCTTTGCTTCTGTAAGTTTTCATAATGATAAGATAAGGTTTAGTTTTAATTATGTTGATTAACTTATAGTGTGGTCCTGGCAAAGTGAGATGGGCTTGTCACGATCACCGAAGAGTTATATTCTATACTTATAATATTTCATGTTTAAGTTGACTTAATTGTATTACTTCCACAATTATCGGTTTTTAATTTGGTTGATAATCAGAAGTTACATCGAGAAACTAAGTACAAAATGGTGGAGGTCACGCGAACGAGTTGGTTCATCTTGTTTATTAGGATTTGCAAGTTAAACGAGCTGGCTTGTTTAAGTTACATGAGGGGAGTTCACTATTTGATCCCGCTCGATTAACTCGAAAATAGTAATAATTTTATTATTTAAATTAATGAATATATTAATACTCAAATAAAATTCCAAGTAATTATTATAAATTTAATATACATAGTCAACTGGTTATAAATTTCTTTTTACGCAGGGCTTGTTAATTAAACAAGTCGACACTGTATCCACTCGTTAGCCTAGTTAGCAGAAACTTTTTCAGGCTCAGTTGTTCAACACATCTGAAAAAAGGATTGAAAAGAAATACTCGAGTCTCTTAATCATTTATTGCTGGCCAATGGAAGCTGCATTTTTCATACGGTCACAAGTATATAATGTAATCTCTAAATTATTTATGTGAACAAGCGAGTAGCAGTTGAACCAAAGTCGCTAATTTGACCATTTAAAACGAAACTTAAGAACAAAAAAGAAAAGGGAAATTACCGGTTTGAATCTCGAACTAACTGGTTTTTTCGATTTAAACCTTGAAGTAAAATTTTTCACGATTCAAACCTTGAAGTATGAAAAATTAACAAAACAAACCTCGGCGGACGTCCTATTGACTGTCCTCTGTTAATTTTGCCGGAGAACGGACTGTCTCTTCAAACAAGAGACAGTCCGTTCCCAAGATCGGACTGTCTCTTGTTTTAAGAGACAGTCCGTTTGCTTATTTTTGCCTATGAACGGACTGTCTCTCGTAATAGAGACAGTCCGTTTGCTTATTTTTGCCTATGAACGGACTGTCTCTCGTAATAGAGACAGTCCGTTCTTTAAATTAGGGCAAGAACGGACGGACTCTCTTAAAGAGAGTCCGTCCGTTCTCTCGATTATATCAGAAAACAGAGAGCATTTCTTGCGCAGCTCGCACGAAGAAATCCTCTCGGGATCCATTTTCTCTCCAACGTTGAAGGCGATTTTTCTGCACAAATTCGTGCGAAACTTACTCCAGGTATGATTTTATCGTTTTGAAATGATTTCGTTCGATTTTTAGGATACAAATCGTGATTTTCCCAATTTTCGTATGAGAGGACGGTCACAAGGCGATGAAGGTGTGTCCGTTCTCTCTCTGTTTACACAGAGAGGACGGTCACCACCGTGGAAGGTGTGTCCGTTCTCTCTCTGTAAACAGAGAGAGGACGGTCACGACCGTGGAAGCTGTGTCCGTTCTCTCTCTGTTTACACAGAGAGGACGGTCACGACCGTGGAAGCTGTATCCGTTCTCTCTCTGTTTACACAGAGAGGACGGTCACGACCGTGGAAGGTGTGTCCGTTCTCTCTCTGTAAACAGAAAGGACGGTCACGACCGTGGAAGGTGTGTCCGATCTCAAATTTGCTAATCTAAAATTTGTTTTTTGAATTTTGCAGATCATTCAAATCTCCGTATATTACAATGGCTGAGAGACTAATTATTAGGCGAAAGGGTGGACCTCCAGAACGTCGGGCAACTTCAGCATCTTCACAGGCCGGACCGTCAACGTCTTCACAGGCCGGACCGTCAAATAGGCCAGTGAGGCCGCCACAGTCGAACCGGCCACAGTTTTATACTAATGAATATCGCTCCCTGGCGTGTGAAGAGCAGTTCAATCTAGATTTGCTACACCGATCAGTTACGCTTTCGAAGTACGTTGATTTTGCAGGTTGGGAGTCTTTGGGCATACAGGAGATGTTCGACAGAATTGGCCTGCATGGAGTGTATAAGTTGCGGGGCGATAGCTGTGATCGGATTGTTCGCTTATTCTATGCGAACATGAGCTTTTCCGGCAGAACGGGAACTATAAAGACGTACATATTGGGTACGGAGATTCTGATTACTCCTGAGACGGTCAATCAGTTGATCGGTTTTTCCGGGGAAGGGGCGGAAAGATACTACCAATCAGTCCGGAACTGTCCTTTCATGGGAACAGCCGAGGGAACCGAGTTCTTAAGGCTCATTAACCGAAACAGTGACATTGTAGGGTCCCTTAAGCCGAGAGCCAAAGACATGAATGTAAAAGCTCGCGTAGTCCACAACATGGTGTGTCACACCCTTTTGCCTCGACATGGACATAGAGATCTCGTTAACTTCATGGATCTCTACGTGATGGAGAAGCTTTACAGTGGCAGGATGTTCGACCCCGGTTTATGATATTATGTCACATGTGTGAGATCGGGCGGACACGAAACAAAAACCTGCCGTACGGTGTGTTGATTATGCAGATTGTGAAGCATTTTCAGATTCAGTTACCGCCTGATGTGCAGATGCGAAAACAGCGGGCTAGTGAGGTTTTTGGAAAGATTCATTTGGTTAGGATGGGCCTCGTCGAAACAGACGGGATATGACGTGCAGGGCAGATGAGGGGGCCTCCCAGGATGACACTCATATAGAGCAGCCTACGGACACCACGCTTCCAGAGACTAGTAGGGCGGATGTAGGCTCTATTGCAGAAAGACCTCGATCGGGTCGAGTCTAAGCTGACGGAGATGATGAACTACCAAAGAGATATGTTCGCCTACCAGAGAGAAACGAGGCAAATCATCCTTGATTGGATAGGGGCTCATGACGGTCGTGGCGAACCGATGGGGGCCGATGACGACGGCGAACCGATGGGGGCCGATGACGACGGCGAAGCAATGGAAGACGATGCGGACAACGCCCAAGCTATAGACGCCCAAGCTATAGACGCCCAACCTATAAACGCCCAACCGATGTCTGACGATGATGCAGGTACATTTCAACCCATTTTTCGCTTTATTATTTCAATTATAAGTATTATTTGTAACATAACCTTCATTGCGTGCAGATAGGAGCTGATCTGCCTATGAAGCGGCAGTCCAACCAGATTATAATTCATTTTGAGAGACACTAGTTTGATGTATAGTACTTTATTTTGGATGCACTGTAGTATGTACTTTATGTTGGATGTATTTTAGTTAAATGCAGTTTAGTTTGATTTATTTTAGTTGGATGTAAATATATAGTAGTTACATGTATTTTGGTTGGATACATTTGATCTTTTGTGCAAAATACTGGACCTGTTTGGGCTGTCGAATTTGCAGGATGATACTAGCTATGGAGGAGTCAAAAAACAAAGGAAACTCAGCCCAATTTTTTTCTCACTTGTGAATAATCAATTTTTTTTCCAATATTTTCTCACTTGTGGTAGAGATGCTCCTCTTTTAAGTAAGGAAGGGTACGTGAACTGGCGTGCTTCTGTGAATGAAAAGAGTTTGGGGCAGGAGAATTCTGGATTTGATGACAAACCATCAAACGAAGTTGTGAGTAAATATGACAAAAAGATGGGACAAAACAATCAACAAGGAAAGACGAGCAATGAATGTCTTGAAAATACTTCCAAACTAAATGTGGATAAAGTTCAAGCTAATTCTAAAGTGATATATTTTAAAGTGATGCATTTGTCTCGTTTATCCCAAAATCAATTTTAGACCATCTGAAATTACTATTCTGTCTAAAAGGGTGATAGACCTTATCTTAGTAATTTACTGCAATAGAGCCTACATTCTGTCTGACTTACTAAAATTGATTTTGGGATAAACGAGACAATTACTATTCTGTCTGATTTTCTGTTAAAGTGGTTTGACTTACTAAGATAAGGTCTATCACCCTTTTCTCTGCTTGCTTCATCTCCTATTCCAATTTCTTCAGTCGCCCCTGATTCTTTAAAATATATCATTTTAGAATTAGCTTGAACTTTATCCACATTTAGTTTGGAAGTATTTTCAAGACATTCATTGCTCGCCTTTCCTTGTTGATTGTTTTGTCCCATCTTTTTGTCATATTTACTCACAACTTCGTTTGATGGTTTGTCATCAAATCCAGAATTCTCCTGCCCCAAACTCTTTTCATTCACAGAAGCACGCCAGTTCACATACCCTTCCTTACTTAAAAGAGGAGCATCTCTACCACAAGTGAGAAAATATTGGGAAAAAAATTGATTATTCACAAGTGAGAAAAAAATTGGACAGAGTTTCCTTTGTTTTTTGACTCCTCCATAGCTAGTATCTTCCTGCAAATTCGACAACCCAAACAGGTCCAGTATTTTGCACCAAAGATCAAATGCATCCAACCAAAATACCTGTAACTACTATATATTTATATCCAACTAAAATAAATCAAACTAAGTTTATTTTAGTTACAATAGAAACTAATATATTTACATGTAACTACTATATCAAACTGATAAACTAAATCAAACTACTAAACTAAATCAAACTAATATATTTACATGTAACTAGTATATATTTACATCCAACTAAAATAAATCAAACTAACTACTATAAATTAAGTTACAATAGACAAAATCTATAAAATGAAGCTGCTGGCAGAATGTCCTTGCCATCGCCTGGTATCCATCATCATGTTCCATGGCCGCGTGTAGTAGATTCTCACCAATGACAGTTATATCGAACATAAAATCTTAGTTTCTTGAGAGAGTAAGGTGAAAAAATTATACTAGTCCCGTCTAATGTCTGGAACCCATAAATGTTTCACGCGAAGTAGCAGCACACACCTGAACTATCCCCTCCAGGACCATGTGGCGGACTGTTTTAGCCCTTGACCCGACATTTACGACACACATAACCTCTTCTGAAGAGCAGTTCATCTAGATTTGCTACCCTATCAGTTACGCTTTATCGAGTACGTTGATTTTGCAGGTTGGTAGTCTTTTGGGCATACAGTAGATTTTCGACAGAATATTGGCCTCATGATGTAATAGTTTGCTGGTCTTACTGTTCATCGGATTTGTTCGCTTATTCGATGCTAACATGAGCTTGTTTCCCTTCCCGGACAGAACGAACCTATAAAGACGTACATTTGGGTACGGAGATTCGATTAACGTCCTGAGACGGTCCATCAGTTTATCGGTTTTCCCGGGGCTGGGCGTAAAGATACTACCATCAGTCCTGAACTTTGTTACCTTTATTCTTGGGACACCAGGGAACCGAGTTCTTCAGGCTCATTAACCGAAAAAAAACAAGTTGAATTGTAGGGTCCCTTAAGCGGAAGCCAAATACAATGAATGTAAAGCTCGCGGTAGTCCACAACATGGTGGTGTCACACCCTTTTTGCCTCACAATGGACATAGGATCCTCGTTGTAACTTCATGGATCTCTACGTGATGGAGAAGCTTTCATTGGCAGGATGTTCGAACCCCGGTTTTATGATATATGTCACATGTGTGAGATCGGGCTGACACGAAACAAAAACCTGCCGTACCGGTGTGTTGAGTCTGCGATTGGAGCCTTTCAGATTCGTTCCCGCCTTATGTTCAGATCGAAAACAGCGGGCTAGGAGGTTTTTGGAAAGATTCATTGGTTTAGGATGGCCTCGTCGAAACAGACGGAAAAAAACAACAAACAAGAATCTGGACGTGCAGGGCGAGATGAGTGGTCCTCCCAGGATGACACTCATAAGAGCAGCTACGACACCAGCTTCCAAGACTAGTAGGGCGGAGGTAAGGCCTCTATTGCAGAAAGATCGATTCGGGCGAGTCAACTGATGAGATGACTAACCAAAGAGATATTCTACGACCAGAGAGAAACGAGGCAAATCATCCTTGATTGGCATGGTTGGCTCATGACGTCTGGGTCGAACGATGGGGTCCGATTACGACGGCCGAACCGTGGGGGCCGATGACGACGGCGAAGCATGAAGACGATGCGTACAACGCCCAATCTATAGACGCCAAGCTATAGACGCCAACCTATCAACGCCCAACCTATTCCTACGATAGCATGCAGGTACCTTTCATCAACCCCCATTTTTCGCTTTAGTATTTCAATTATAGTATATTTTGTAACATACCTTCATTCGTGTCAGAGGAGCCTTATCTGCCTATGAACGTCATCCACCAAGTCTAATTCATGTTGAGAGACATATTTTGATGTAAGTACTTTCTTTTGTATGCACTGTATTCTTACTTTATGTTTGGATGGATTTTAGTTAAATGCCGTTTTAGTTTTGATTTATTTTAGTGGATGTAAATTATATAGTAGTTAACATGTATTTGGTAGGATACATTGATCTTTTGGCAAAATACTGGACCTGTTTGGGCTGCGAATGTTGCAGGATGATACTGCTATGGATATCAAAAAACCAAGGAAACTCCCCAATTTTTTTCTCACTTGTGAAGATCAAATTTTTGTTTTTTTCCATATTTTTCTCACTTGTGGTATAGATCTCCTCTTTTAAGTAAGGAGTGTACGTGAAAAAAACTGTCGTGCTTCTGTGAATGAAAATATTTTGGGGCAGGAAATTCTGGATTGATGAACACCACAAAGAAGTTTGAGTAAATAATGACAAAAGATGGGACAACAATCAACAAGGAAACGAGCAATGCCCTGTCTTGAAAATACTTCCAACTAATGTTTATAAATTCCAAGCTCAATTCTAAAAGTGATTATATTTTAAAGTATGCATTTCTCGTTTATCCTATGCTCCCACAATCAATTTTAACCATCTGAAATACTATTCTGTCTAAAAGGTGATATACCTTAATCTGAGTAATTTTGGCATAGATCCTACATTCTGTCTGACTTACTCAAAATTGATTTGGGTAAACAGACAATTACTATTCTTCTGATTTTCTGTTAAAGTGGTTTGACTTACTAACGATAAGGTCGATCCCCTTTCTCTGCTTGCTTCATCTCCCTATTCCATTTCTTCATCGCCCCTGAGTCTTAAAATATATATTTTAGAATTAGCTTGAACTTTATCCACATTAGTTTGTAAGTATTTCAAGACATTCATTGCTCCCTTTCTTTGGGATTGTTTTTTTCCCACTTTTTGTCATATTTACTCACAACTTCGTTGGATGGTTTTTTTGTCATCAAATCAGAATTCTCCTGCCCCAAACTCTTTCATTCCCGAAGCCGCCATCACATACCTTCCTACTTCAAAAGAGTAGCTCTCACACAATTGAAAATATGGGAAAAAATTGATTATTCACAAGTTCGAAAAAAATTGGACAGAAAGTTTCCTTGTTTTTTTGACTCCTCCATCGTATTATCTCCTGCAAATTCGCCAACCCAACAGTCCAGTATGTTTGCACCAACGATCAAAATGCATCCAACCAAAATACCTTTACTACTAATCTTTCTTATCCCACCGAAATAAATCAAACTAAGTGTATTTTTAGTTACAATAGAACTAATTATTTAACATGTACTATATATCAAACTGATAAACTACTAACTACTAAACAAATCAAACTAAATATATTTTCAATGTAACTAGTATATATTACAATCCACTAAAATAATCAACTAACTACTATAATTAGGTTACAATAGACAAAATCTATAAATGAAGCTGCTGCAGATTCCTTAGCCATCGGCCTGAGATCCCCTCATGTTCCATTGCCGCGTGTAGTAGATTCCTAACAGCGCACGACCGTATATTTAGAACCTAATCATCTTATTTCTGAAGATAAGTTGCAAAAATATACCTGAGTCCCGTCTATGCTTTAAACCAAAATGTTCCCGCGAAGTATCAGCACCTGAATGATCCCTCTCAGGACATGTCGACTGTTATGCCCTTTACGGCCGCATTTACTACACATCGTGACGTTCTCTTAGAAATTATTTTGACGTGAGGCTCATCGACATCGCGCACTCTTTTCTTCGTCGGCCTAACCAGTTGGGGCCTTCTCTCTCTGTTGGAGACGAATTAGGGATCCGATCCTCTGCTCCGGCCAAGCTGGTGCCCAGTAATGTGACGATGAATGTGAGTACATCTCTAAATATGTACCTCGATGATAGCTATATGGAATATGACGATAATTTTCCACCCCGTCTCTCTCCATGAAATCAAGCATGGAATGGCGATGAACACATGGGATCCCAGTAAGCCTCCCACCTCCGACGCGCACACGCCTTCATTCCAGTCACCGAAATTTTCGGTGCCGTTGCTGACCTCAAACCTTGCGTCTCCCGCTAACGCCACACTCCAACCGTGAGCTTCCTTTTTGGATTCTCTAAAACTTTTCCTGAATTTTAGACACAGTACAATCGTCTGACTTGAGCATCTCTTCTAGTTTTTTAACAATGCGAGCCATCTGTCTTTTCGAATCATCCTCGACCATAGCCAGATTGGCTTGTCCCCTGGCCGCCATATATCTGCTTGAAAGACTCGCATAAATTGTTCAAGCCAAGTCGCACTTCGTAATTACCGAAAACGCATGAGTAGCCCAACTGCTAGGGGTTTTTTCGAAGCCTGCCTGGGCAGCCTGTTTAGCCTCATGCCTTCCTCATTGCTAGCATTCTCAAAATATTCTCGGGTGGTTGCCCTTGCTGCATTCCACATAGCATCTCTATACGCCTATCCCCGAAATCGGCCTTTGAATTTGAATACATATGTCTTTGGCAAAACTATGTCGCAAACCAAATAGTGTGTCCACAGCAGCCACACCCCATGAAAGTTTTAAGAAAACAAGTCAGTATAAAACAATACAACTGCAAGCCCGAAAAATAATCATAATATAGTAATAATCTATATACCTTTGTCGAGCGACACAAATGTCCGATCCTCGTCCAAGGCAATGCCTAAATCTTTGTAATAACTCAAAAACCACAGCCATGATTCTTTTGCATTCTTTCTCCACGTTGGCAACGGCCATTGTATATACTCCATTGTTTGCCATCGATACCACGCCGTGAGTATTGCCGGGGCAGTGCCCTTCAGATGACATCCATCTAAACATCTATGGTCTGCCCTGTTCCAACAAACCTGCCACACAAGCGCCCTACATATTACATTCTTTCAATTATCATCTTCTCATCTCGCCCTTCACCCACCACTTGACCATGTTTTTCCTGTACTGCCGGATTTGGATCTCAAATTTCTTCTGCTACGAACGCACGAGTTAAATTGTTCTTCGCACCTCCCGTCATTAAGTCTTTGGCTTTTGTTCTTCCTCTTCTCCGCAAACTTGACTTAATGTCACTCTGATGTTTCCTTCCGCATGTCTCGTCTATCAGGAATGGGCCGTCAGGTTGACTTTTGTACCTATCTGAATAATACGTGCCAACCCTTTGGCCGAAGCGGGTCCCCCCCCCATTTTTTTTTTTTTTTTTTAGCAAGTGTCCTTGCACAGTTTGATCGTTACGGTAGGACTTTAATTTGGGATGTCGTCTCCTTTGTCATGCCCGCATCATGCAGATGCCAGTTACAATTCTCCTCCTGCCATTTCCGTTAGTCGCTTCGTTTCATTCACTTTTAACAAATCTGATATCAAATCTTTTTGCAAGCATACTTTTACTCTACTTCCGCCTCTATGGCCCAATTCAGAACCAATATTTTCTCCCACAACAAATCACCCGAATTTCTTCTGCCCTTACTCGTGTGTGCTTTGTGCCCTCGCATCATCCGAATTAAATGGGTCACTAAGCTCGTCGTCTAAGGTTTGCGATACCGATGCACCTTTATTTCTCCCTTCACCCTCTAATGGCTTCAATGGATGAATCCCCGTAATAATGGGAGCGCGACTTCCATATACCACTCTAATGTTTCGCAGGCTCATTTGTATCAGCCATTTACCGACGAATCGCAAAGTTTATTAGAATCTCGAAAAATCAGCACAAATCGTAAATTTTAACCAAACAATTCAAAAAAAAATGAATCAATTCAAAATTGACACAGAACCTGTAATAATTTTGGCCGAATCGCAGAGAACAGAGAACAGCGCACAAGATTGAATTACAATTCCTGGAGATCGGACGCACTGTCCGACGGTGGTGACCGTCCTCTCTGTGAATTGGAGATATCTCAAATTTTTTACCTAATAATTGAACTAAATAAATTACAAACGATAAATTCATACCCTGGACTAAATTTTGATCAAATTTATGGAAAAATATCGCAGCAAGTTAGAGAGAAAATCAATCCCAACAAATTATGGGAGCCGGAGGTTGGAGAGAAAATCTATCCGTCTGGGAAAAGATAGCCGTGACCGTTGGAGAGAAAAGTGAACGCTGGAGAGGCACAGAGTGTTTTCTGTTTGACAAAAATTGGGAATATCACGATTTGTAACCTAAAAATCGACGAAATCATTTCAAAACGATAAATAAAATCATACCTTGCGCTAGTTTCGCACGAAATTGGAGAGAAAATGGATCCCGAGAGTATTAAATCGTGTGAACTAGCGCAATAAAAGCTCTCTGGTTTTTGATATAATCGAGAGAACGGACGGACTCTCTTTAAGAGAGTCCGTCCGTTCTTGCCCTAATTTAAAGAACGGACTGTCTCTATTACGAGAGACAGTCGTTCTATGAACGACTGTCTCTTGAATCAGAGACAGTCCGTTCATAGGCAAAAATAAGCAAACGGACTGTCTCTATTACGAGAGACAGTCCGTTCTATGAACGACTGTCTCTGATTCAAGAGACAGTCCGTTCATAGGCAAAAATAAGTAAACGGACTGTCTCTTAAAACAAGAGACAGTCCGATCTCGGGAACGGACTGTCCTTGTTGAAGAGACAGTCGGTTCTCCGCGCAAAATTAACAGAGGACAGTCAATAGGACGTCCGCCGAGGTTTATTTTGTTAATTTTTCATACTTCAAGGTTTGAATCGTGAAAAATTTTACTTCAAGGTTTAAATCGAAAAAACCAGTTAGTTCGAGGTTCAAACCGGTAATTTCCCAAAAGAAAAAGAAAACACTGTACCCACTTTGGGATATAAGAATTTTGATACACATTCCAAAGTTCTCTATTTTTACAAGCTTAGTTTATCACCCCTAGCTGTTTTCTGTTGTCATTATATATTTGATATTATAATGATAGTGTATACAACAAGATGAGAAAATTACAATGACAGAAATGGCTACGATGCCCTACTAAAAAGATCAATGGATTCGCCTGGAGTTCTCAGACGACATAAGTCGGCCTTTCCCATCGACCATCCTTATTATAAGTTAATCCCACTAATCTCCTGAGCACACTCCCCACAAACTGCATGTGAGCCAACTTTAGTTCCCTGACTTCTCAAGGTAAGCATATGTGACAGGATTGTGCATTTCCTCTGGAAAAAACGATTTCTTGGCCTTGATTCTGCAACCATATAACCTCCTCTGCATGTGTACATCTTGCTTTTGCCCAGTGCTGCAGCATTTCCCAGAGGAACTTTCTGCTGTTCTTCCCATTCCAATGTCTTCTGATATACTTCCCAGGCCTTGTCTTGCTCTTCTTTGATAGTTTTTCTTCTTCATTTTCCTGTAGTAGAGTTTCGTGTTCGTGGTAATTGATAATCCACCTATAATAATTGAAATAGAAAAAGGATCAGAAATTTATTTTGCCCAATAATTGTTAGAAATATAAGACTGCAGCTTTTTATAGAATTTGCGGATCTCTTAATTTCACAAACCTCATCGCAATACAGCTACTTGCATCAGTTTTTTGTATACGGACAAAAAATAACTATTAATGAAATATAAACAAATACAATGCCAAAACAAACTACAGATAGCACCACGATGGATTTGAAGCAGGAAAAACTAAAAAAAAAAACGTAAAACTCTTCCACGCGAGATGCTATCTATAAAAAAAAGATGTAACAGCTTATTTAGTCTATGGTCGCAGATGCTAGACAATTGAGCATAACGCATACCCAACGCATATAACCTCCACATTTTTCAGTTAAGAGTACACATGGTCACTAATGTTCGGAAGCATATGTATTTAGTTTCCCATAAATATTTGAACTTTATACAAGTTCAACATAGTTACAAATACGTTCCACAACAAATTCATGACTCCCAAACAGTTTTTATTCAGTTCTATAACTTCCGTACATGTGCCAAAAGACTTAGTACAGGAGAACCATTACCATTACAAAATTGTCTTACTAGGAATATCGAACATATAATGCCTGAAGATGAACTTGCATGATGAGTAATGAGATTTATTATTTGATTGATTGCTTCAACAGAGCATATGTCAAATTTTGAAATTAAAATATAAAAAAGATAAGTAAACAATAGTAATAAATAAATTTGTTCCGTGTGGTAAGAAAGTCACAAATGAGTAGGTATTAGGATCTTAATTTGATCATTGAACTGCTATCCATCAACGTGGATCTGGTTCCTCTTGGTATTAGTTTCCATATAGCAATGAATAAAATGCGTAGATAAAACTTAGTAGCATACCTGGTTGGTGTTTGCTAATAACTTCCATCACCTGTTCAAAGGGCAGCTTCCTTTAGAAAGAGATTCCTCCCGTGCGTTCGGCAAATTCCACAGGCCGTACTATCCCTGATTGCACACATGCCTGCCCTTGGTCAACTCAGAAGCATCTAATTTTCTTCATCGCCAAAATCAAAAGGTGCGACATTTCTTTCTTTTTGAAATTGGTTTCTATGGTACTTGTTGGCGATCACGACTCTTGCTGCCCCCCATCCTGGTCCCTACTCAATTTTGTTTTATATGAATGCGCATTCCACAAGAAATCGAAAAAGCTTTTTTCCCTTCCAATTACCTGACGCTTTATAAATTTTCTTCGCATGTAACCATTGCCCAACAATTCGATCAACCACACAGGCTTCTTTGCCCATACCTCATAGTCAAAATAATGAATGTAAAAAATAGCAAAGGATCACTAATGCACGTGGAGTGCTTCAATTGACACGTTATCCTTTCCAAAGTACTTTTCATAAGAAAATTGGGGCATTTCATCGCGTGCATGAAATTGAGGCTCAGGTTTTCATCGAATGAAAGCTAAAACTCGGGAATCCTCCGCAACCAGTGCCTCAAGCCGTCAAGCGAAATAGCGGCACTGGCAGTAAAATTCGAAGCCGTAGACAAGGGACACATTCTCTTTGCTTAGCCATATTTGCTGTTAGAACAAAGTTTTGAAAATAATACTTCTGCGACAATTTCATTCAGTGCTAAATACATTTATACAACAACGTGGAATCAAAATAGGAACTAATTCTATACAAAATCAAGCTTCTTTAAGAGAAAGTATGATCTAATATTTGACATCTTTCTATGTATTTCCCAGCCAAATTGGAGCATAAATGTCACGAATCCAACTTTTTACAAGATAATTCACACCTCCTTCCGTATTCAAAGTTTTATAAATAATCGTCAAACTAGTTCCCGGACTTTACATACCCTGATAATTTTTAACGCTATTGTACTTTTTTCTATTGAAGACAGTCCAATTTTTAATAATTAGTGCACTCATAAACACGGATCGAGTATGGTAGGAGCGACTTGTTCACACCAGAATTTTTTGCTGGTAATGAAGTCTTAAGGGCCAATTTCTTCTAACAATTGATATACCCACATAATTTCACATGCAACTTAAATCATAGCCTTGTTTCCGATTCTGCACTGGAACGCGACACGACTCTTGGCTTCTTACGTTGTCTATGAGATCAGATTTCTCTTTTCTTCCGCAAACAATAACCGTAGTTGATTTTCTATCTAATTTTTCTCTTGCATAGTCGCTCATAGCAACTTCATATTAGTATGCCTATGATTTCATATAATAACACGTCTAGATCTCCTCTTTAAATATGCAGAATTTGTCTACATCAGTCCACTGTTTCACTGTTTAGATAGCTATGAATTTAAACGTTACGTACGGACAGAATAAACCATATTAGAATGATTACGTGAGATCATTCAACTTCCCCACTAACAGCTGCCTCTCGTCGGGATCTAATTGACCATCTTTTTGTGAGTGCAGATTAGAATCATAAGGGCACTCTTGTTTAGCTCCCAAATTTTTCAGTCTCAATTAATAATCAAGTATATATTTTCTTTGAGATAGAAAAAATGCTTTTCTGGCCCTCGTTACCGCGTCAAAAACCTCAAAAACAAAAAAAAAAAAACTCAAAAAAAAAAACAAAAAAAAAAAAAACACAAACAAAAAAAACAAAAAACAACAAAAGAACAAAACAAAACACATTTTTTTTTTTTTTTTTTTTTTTTTTTTTTTTTTTTTTTTTTTTTTTTTTTTACAAAACAAAACACCACAAAAAAAAAAAACCCATTTTTTTTTTTTTTTTTTTTTTTTTTTAAAAAAGTATTTCAAATTCCAATTTTTAGATGAATGGAGTAGGAAAAATACTTTAAGAGATGAAGTCTCATAATATCACTTCTAATAACGTACATATCATCAACATATATAACTAAAGAATATGTCAGTTCAAATATTTGGTAGAAGACAGTGATCAAATTGTCATTTTGGTCATTCCAAACTTTTCTACTGCCTGACTAAATATTCCACACCCAATTTGGACTTCTGTTTTAAACATACAAATATTAGGAAATAGGGCAAATTAATTCATAATTTCTATACAAATGCATCCTCTTTTATTAGCAAAATATTAATCCTAATATTTACCTTTTCTAACAAATGCCAACTATATACAATGTGTAGTAAAACATGATACGTGATTTAATGAAGGAAAAAAAAGGGAAAATTCTTTCTTTATCAATCATTCAATGCTTTCTCCATAATAAAATACGTTTAACTTATTCCATCAATTCACCTACTTCCTCGAACCATCCAAAATTTTAAAAAAAAAAAATGCTAAGTTCTGTACAAACTTTTGCCTTTTAATTAATTAAACAATAAGATTCCATCAGTCCAAATATATTTCAAATACAATTTTGTACATTGCACATAGTACATTTGTTTATTTATTTGCAAGAAAATGACTCTAGCCTCCTACTTTGTTTTTTGCTCGAAAAATAGTATGGGTCCTTTCATCTCTAAAGAAATCTAGCAATCTACTCTTAATCAAGGACTTCTAAAATTTATTAGATGGTAAAAGACATTCTTGCCCGAATCTCCTACATTAAACAGAAGAAACAAGAGGACTATGACATCGAAGAAAACAAAAAAAACAAGCAAAGTGAAGAGAGACAAACTTCAACTTTGTGAAACATTTGACTAAAGCAACCAGATACAAGAGTCTGAGTGTTGTTCTTTCATAAAAGATTTCTACCCATTCAAATATTGATCAGATTCCTGGTGATAGCCAAGACACGTCAATTGGAAAAACAGCCAATCATTGAGGTCTATAAGATTGAACTTTGTTCTCGATGAGTATCATCAAGACTTGGGTTTTCATAACAAACTGAGAAATTAAATTTTGATTTTCTTTTTTGCATTCCACTTTGTTTTTTCCTAAACATAAATCAACAATACGTTTGCTCAATTAACCATGCTTACAAAATATTTAACACAGAAATTTAAGTTCAAGGTGCAAGAGGTATAAAGGTTCTTTTGCTCTTTACTCTCAAGCATCTCCATGTTTTCCTCTCTCTTTTCTTCTATAAAAAAAAAGGTTCTAATTTCTCCAGAGAATGAATTTGGTCGTTAGTTGTTGGAAAAAAATTGTTTTTCCTACTTTGGGTGTTGTCTGGCACATCCAAGAGGAAGAGCTTATTGATTGTGTTGAGATTTATCATTATCTAAACTTGTATAGATAACTTAGAGTTAGGTATTCATAGGTTTAGATATTTTTCTGTATATGAGTATTTTTAGTTTATTTTCTATTTATGTATACAACTTTCACATCAATTAATAAGTTGGCATTATTATGCTCTAATATGGTATCAAAGCCTCAGCCTTAGCCACCGGCGTCTCTTTGCCGAGGGAATTCCGGCTTCTGCCCTCGATTCCCTCCGACGAGAAAGAAGAATACCTTCTTCAGCCGTCTGCTTCTCTTTGCTTCTGTGCGAGTACGGTGATCTGCGAGAGGTTGGAGTGTCCTCGGTGTACCAGATCCTGTCCTCACTTTTTTGGAGAGAGGTTGTTGCCCATACCTCGACATTGCTTCCTTAAAACACGACAGATCTTCTAACTCCTTGGTATCAGCTTGTCGACGAGGAAAACTCCACTTCGCAAGCCTTTTTTAGACCCTTGAGAGTGACAGAGACTGACGAGGCAGAACAGGGCAAGCAAGAAAACCTTGACGATGAACAAGGATGAACAGTGAACTGTGAACTGTGAACGTTGAATGTTGATGAACAGTGAACGGTGAATTTTTTTTTTCCTATATGCACCTCTGTGATTCCGGCAATTTCTCTGAACTAATTAATTTTCGAACTTCATCCCTTCACTGATCTCTTCAAAAACGACACAGTCAGATGGCTGAACCTTCCACCAACCTCTTTGTCTCCGGTCTTAGTAAGCGCACTACTTCAGAAAAGTTGCAAGAAGCTTTTGCTAAATTTGGCAAAGTTATGCAAGCTAAGGTGGTCGCTTGTCGAGTAACTGGATACTCTTAAGGGTTTTGGCTTTGTTAAGTATGCTACTAAGAAAGATGCTGTAAAAGGCATAGAGGGCATGGATGATAAGTTTTTGGATGGTTGGGTTATATTTGCAGAGTACGCGAGACCTAGACCACTAGTGAACCAAGTCAAGGGCAAGCCCTATCCTCCATATAGTTTGACTACAGACAACAAACCCTCTCGTGACAGCAAAGGAGGCTACCGAGTCTTAGTAGAAGAACCTACAGCATCTTAGTCATCTAGTGACAATTCTTTATTTAGCAAGGAAAACTTAGAACAATTGTATCGTTTATGGTCTTCACATCAGTCTGCTAATACCACATCTAATCCATCATCTTCCCTAGCACAACAAGATACTCATATAGCATCTTTGAGTGCCACATTAGATAAATCCGACCTTGGATCATTGATTCAGGGGCCACTGATCATATGACAGGTTTTTCTTATATGTTTTCAACATATTTCCCTTGTTCTAAAAATCAAAAAGTCAAAATTGTAGATGGTTCAATGTCTGCCATTGCTGGAAAATGTTCTATCATTGTCTCTCCTTCTCTTACCTTAAATAATGTCCTTCATGTGCCCAACTTATCTTGTAATCTTATGTCTGTTTGCAAATTAATCCATAATTCTAATTGTCTAATCAAATTTGTATTTACTGGTTGTGTTTTTCAGGACCAATGCTCGGGGAAGATGATTGGCAATGCTAAAGAAAGGGTGGTCTTACTACTTTGCCTCAGACAATCTCTCGAGTAAACAAGTTCAGAAACCATGTCATTCTCTAGTTTGTTATCTTTAGAGAATGAAATCTGTTATGGCATTATAGACTTGGTCATCCTAGCTTTGGTTATTTGAACATTATTTCTTGTTTTATTCAAGAATCGAGAAGTTAGTTCTTTCAATGTGAGTTCTGTCAACTTGCAAAACATAAGAAATCTGTTATCTTACTTTAGCATACATGTCATCTAAACATTTTTCCCTTATTCATAGTGACATCTGAGGTCCATCTAGGGTTAAAATCTGTCTGGGCATTAGACGGTTTATTACCTTTATTGATGATCATACAAGAACTACATAGATTTATCTTCTTAAAAAAAAATTTGAAGCTGCTGAAATGTTTTAAAAGTTTTCACTCTATGATTAAAACTCAATTTCAGTTTCAAATTCAAGTTTTAGAACTGATAATGGAAGAGAATATTTTAACAATATCCTTGGTAAGTTTCTTATAGAACAAGGCATTATCCACCACAGTTCGTGTATTGATACACCTCAACGGAACGAAATTGCCGAAAGGAAAAATCGACATTTTTTAGAAGTAGCTCGAGCTCTCATGTTTTCTATGAATGTACCTACAAGATTTTGGGGAAAGGCTGTACTTAATGCTGCATACCTCATTAATAAGATGTCAAGCAAAGTACTAAGCTATCAAACCCCCCTAAAAACTTTACAATCGTATTTTCCTCACAACAGATCTTTTACTCACTTAGTACCTAAAGTTTTTGGTTGTACTATTTTTGTTCACATTCATGATCATAACTGAAATAAATTAGATTCTAAGGCAACTAAATGTATTTTCTTAGGTTTCTCCTCCTACTCAAAAGGATACAAATGTTTTGATACGAAATCAAGAAAAATGTTGTTGAGCATGAATGTCATATTCTTTGAAACAAACCTTTTTTTGCGAAAACTTATCTTCAGGGGGAGAATAGGGAAATGAGTGAAGATAATTTTTGAGAAACCATTGTTATACCTACACCTGTCTTAACTATGACCAAAAACAGTACAACAATGGGGAACATGCAGTGAGTAATGTGGTCCCCACCTCTGATCTTCGTGTCTACTCGAGAAGGGAAGAAAAGCAGAGTATTGACTTACTACCATCTTCAACAATGCCATCATCTGAACCATGTGTTGATCCTGGTAATCTTAACTCTATTACTCCTATTCCACTTCCTCTTGATCCAACTCGAAAGTCAGATCACTGTGAACATGTTACAACTCTCGAGCCAATCCAAAGTGATCTTAGTGTGCCTATAGCTCTAGGAAAGGATTCGTGAGTGTACCAAACATCCTATTGCTCTTCATGTGCCATATCATAAACTATCACTTAGTTTTAGAGCCTTCACCACTAGCATCACTAATGATAAAATCCCAAAAAACGATACAAGAAGCACTAAGTATTCCAAAGTGGAAGAAGGATGTCCTAGAAGAAATTAGAGCATTGAAGAAGAATGAAACTTGGGAGATGATAGAACTTCCAAAAGGAAAACACCTTGTAGGCAGTTAAAGTGGATTTTCACAATCAAGTATAACTCTGATGGCTCGATAGAAAGATACAAAGCCAGACTTATAGCTCGAGAGTTTACTCAAACCTACGGCCTAGATTATGTAAACATTTGCTCCAGTTGCCAAGCTTACACGGTCAGGGTCTTACTTCACTAGCTACTAATCTGGATTGGCCCTCTTTTACAGTTTGATGTTAAGAATGCATTTCTTAATGGTGATTTAAAAGAAAGAGGTGTTTATGCAAGTGCCTCCAGGTTTTGAGATTGCAAGTGTAGCAGGGAAGGTCTGCAAACTAAGAAGTCCTTATACGGGCTCAAGCAATCCCTCGTGCAGTTTGCGATTTTTTTGGAGCGTTTTGGGGGGTTTTTTTTGCTTTCGCAAGGGCGTCCTTGAGCACGGCTATTCACAATCTCAATCACATCATACACTATTCTATAAACATCCCTCAGGAGTAAATTGCTATTGTTGAGTGGTTATGTGGATGATATAATAAATGCCAGGAAAAGTGAGATGGAGCTAGCAACTTTGAATCCCTTATAACTCATCATTTTGAGCTTAAAGTCCTTGGAGACTCTCAAGTCTTCTTTGTATGGAAGTAGCTTGATCAAAAGTGGAATTGCTAAATCTCAGAGGAATATGTGCTCAATCTGGCAAAAACAGTCTCGCTCGGATTCAAAATCTAGTTCACCCTATTGATCTTAATCAAAACTCGTCTCGTAAGAATGAAGTGCCTTTGCCCAAGTCAATATCAGAAACTTGTTGAAACTGCTTTACTTAGCTCATACAAGGCCTTGATATAGCATTTTGCCGTTGGCTTATTAATCAGTTCATTATTGTCCAGCTGAAGAGACCTTACAGGCTGTCTACCAAATTTCCACTACCTCAAAAGGAAGGCTGCAAGGCATTGTGTTCATAAAAATCAAAACAACACTTGAAGTTTACAGATGCTTATTGGGCACTATCCTAAAACTAACCGAGGTCTACATCAGCCTATTGCAAACTTTGTAATGGCAATCTTGTGACATGGAGGTAGCAAAGCAAGATACTTGGCATGACAATGCAACGCTGCTTTCACAGCAATGCTTAAGAGTTTTGTGAAGTTATTGGCTTAGAAATATCCTAAAAGAACTAACGACTCATACTGATAAGAAATGAAGCTGTTTTGTGACAATAAGTCATCATCAGCAATGGCACATAATCCGTACAACAGGCAAACAACATGTGGAATTGATCGCATTTCATCAACGAAAGCTCGAAGAGGAAAATTTGGTATGTCCAGATGTACCAACATCTGAACAACTTGCAGATGTTTCCCACAAAACTTCTCAAGGCCGTGTGTTGAAGATTTTCTATCATCTTGGTCATTAATTAACGATCTTTGCTCCACGTGAGGGGATGGTTGAGATTATCATTGTCTAACTTGTAGGTAATTAGAGTTAGGTATCATATGTTTAGGTATTTTTCTGTATGATATTTTTAGTTTATCCCTATTATGATACCACTTTTCACATCATGATAAGTTGGCATTAGCCGCTCTCCATGCTACAAACATATGCTCTACTGCTTGCAAAATATTTTTAACACAGAAATTTAGTTGAAGTGCAGAGGTATAAAGGTTCTTTTGCCTCACGCATCTCCCTGATTTCCTCTCTCTGTCTTCAAAACTAACTAAAACAAAAACAAAGCTCTAATTTCTCCAAGAATGAATTTGGTCGTAGTTTTGAAAAATTTTTTTCCCTACTTTGTGTTAGCGGGCACATCCCAAGAGAAGAGCTTATTGATTGTTTCTCTTGTTTCTGTATTAATGTATAGGATCCCCCTTCTTTATTATTCTAAGCAACACCGTATCCCTCTTCAAAATTGTTTTCTTCTTGTCCAGCCAAACAATATCCCTTCTATTTCAGTAAAACCCAAAACGGTTTTAAAATTATAGGGTAATTATCGATTTTAATCGGTGTACTAGACACTTTCATTTCAGTTAGCCCATGTACTAAAAAAAACCAGGAACTACCCTCCCTAGCAATTTGATTTTGTTATCAGTTTTGACATTTCATCACCATGTCGTTAATCCTCAGTTTACCAATAATAAATGTATTGGATTCACTTGAATTTTTACCACATGTTCCATCACTTAAGGAAAATAAATCTAAAGTTTTTCGTAATTTTTTAACACATGTACGTACATTTATTTTAATTTTATTTTAGTCTTTTATACAATATTATAATAAATCATACAAGTTTTATAAATCACAAAAATTTTTTATTATCTACCCATGATGTAGTAACATGTGAAATTTTTTTTCAAATAAATCCATATCTTTTGATATGTTTTAAAATTACTCTCCATTTTCTTCTTTCACTTTATACATTTATTTTTAAAAAATATCAAAACGATATGGAATTTATTTGAAAAGTTTTTCACATGTTCACCCTATCATTGTAATAATCAATTTTTTGTGATTTTCTAAAACTTTAATTGTTTATCTTTTTATACATACTAAAATAAAATTACCTAAGCGTACATATGTTAAAAAATCACGAAAGTTTCAGATTATCTTCTCATTAAGTTGTGACCCAAATGTGTAAAACATTCAAGTGAATCCAATATTGGGTTTGGAATTTTTAATGAGATTTTCACAAAGTATTGATGAAATGTCAAAACTGATAACAGAATCAAAGTACATGATTTGTTGCCGATTTTTTTTTTAATATGGGAGCTAACTGAAATAAGTGCATAGTAACAGGCGTAAAATCGATGATTACCTAAATTATATATAAAATATCTCCCTCTCGTTCATTTAAGAGTTTTACCTCCATGCTCGATATATAGCTTGAAGATCATAAGTTAGGATTCCACGAACCAGCCACAAATGATCACACATAGCTAATGAAGATTGATACCAAGTGAAATCCAGCTCTTGGAAGATATCAGAGTGCACTAACTCTTTCATTGAATGTTCTTAAAACCTCGCAACAATCTTTGCCTCTCGAACTCTCCTGTTCTTCCCATCAAGTCTTCAATAGAAAACCATAGTCAAATAATAATAACACAAATTTGTGAAACATAATAAATCGTGATTTGTTTTCTGTGTTCTACACAAGACTTGTGAAGAACTTTTATAATATCTTGCATCAAATGTTCATAATGTGTGATATATCAAAATATCATTAATATAACATACAACGGGAGATGGGACTAAGAAAAATATAGCATTAGTCTTCTTCCGGAAGAGGAGAAAATCTTAGCTCTGATCAGTCTGACATTTCCTACCTATCACCAGTCTTTTCCTTCTTCCAGAGTTTTCCATTCTTCCTGCCGGGGTAGTCTTGAAGATACAGCTCAATGAGGGTTCAGAGTAGGAATCTCGGCTAAAAAATATGCTTTGTCACCCAAAAATCAGACACTGATTATGATATCTAGCACAAACCATTTTGGCCACTATAATCAAGCGCTTAAAATTATTTTCATTAGCAGACCATTTTCCACCATCCTAGAAACAATGCATCATAGGTAGGACAATAATCAAGATGGAAATAAGTTAATATTCCAGCAGTTTACACAATCACCACATTCTTTATTTATTTATTTTTTCTTTTGAGTGATAGGAATAATATTGAGGGCCGAATCAGCTTATCCTTATGAAATTCTTTAAAACATGTTGAAACATGATAACGAAAAATATGCAAGTATATACATATACAAAACTAAATACCTTTCGTAAAAAGCCTTCACCATTTTACCTTGAAAAGCATCGTCCATTCCTTGGCGTCTCTGGAGTACCAAAAACATAGGTGATTGTGTTTATAAGGACCGTAATTTGAAACAAAGCATCTTCGAAATAAAAATCATAGACATTAAAACGCATAACTTGTTATAGTCAGTGCAGATAGACAAAATCTATTATAGAGCTTCATTGATTCTTGCAACAACATTGATCCTTTGGCTACGTCACCTGTGTCATCTTCAAAGACTTGACATCAAATAAAGTGTGGTGATGAAACACCAACTTCATAATTACATTTAATAACTCAATATTTTAAAAATTTAATCATCGCTACGATATTGAGAAGCATCAATGTTGTCTTCACCATGTTGCCAGCATGAATTTTGACAGAATCCTTTGGTACACTCGTATTTCTTCTAAAAAAAGATTGGTTTTTCTTATAAAAAAATAAGGTATGCGTAATATTCTTTAGTCTGATATACCCTTATAGAGTCTCACTTTTCAATTGCTTGAGTAAGATTATAAATATCCTCTTTGATAGTACGGTGATGGTTATGTGTGGCCCAAATACACTCGAGCACCAAATATTTGTAACTAAGTCCGAATATCCTCGTCGTTGAATAAATTTGTCAGACAAAAGATCTCTAAATTAATTTGCAGGAGAAAACATCTCGCCTTTCCAAATTTTCCTTGAAAGAAAAAGAAGGAAAAAAATACTTTATCGGTTATAGAATATACAATACAATAGCACAAGTTTTAACTTATATTCACGTAAAATTTGACATTGCTGACAGTACCAAACAATAAAATGGTAAGTAAGAAACTAACTCGGCAGCTGTTTAAATCATTATGTCATCACGGGCAACCTCTCTGGAAGAAAATTCCAGGCATCACGCGCCTTGCATTGTCTTTCTTTCGTTATTTTGCAAGATCCCAGGATGATTCCATATCTAATGTTTACAATAGAGCTTTTAATTTAAAAGCCAAATGGATACAGATGTAATAAAAATAAAGATGCAATTCTGATAGAGAAAAAAAGATTTGAGGTTCAATAGTTTACAATCATTTATTGTGCTGATGCCATTTGAAGAAAAAAATGCCGATTACAATATGATGGAATCTAAAATAGAAAAAAAAAGTGAGATAAAAATACAAAATAGACTCCCACAAAATACAATTGCTCTCTAGGATCCTGATTAAGGCAAAGTTATATTGGGGTGACCAAGTCCAACACAAAACCCTTTATTGGCACACCGTACATATTGTTAACTTTTTATCTTGGATATAAGAAAATAACCATCACATTATGATCCAATTTGAGTTTAATTATCAACCTTCAATCCCCACATAAGTGTGCTACAAATTTTTTTGAATTCTGTTTTTAGGTTATAAGGCTAACAAGAAGATGAAACTCTTCTAAAACATGACAGTCTAGCTACTCTTTGGATTATTTGGCTTCATCTTAATGTTATATCTTTGAAGATGTACAATGATCTAATTGCGTTTTTTGAGATAACATACATTATTCATTGCGAATGTACACAAGAACTTCAAAATGTAATTTTTGTTTTATCCACAGAGAGAATTCGTAATTCCTCTTCTCTTCTACATTTAGACCTTAGACAATTTGTAATTAACAAAAAAAAAGTTTCAAGCACATAATTTACCAATCACTAAAAACCTTCCACCAAACATTTTCTTTATTCACTAACAAGAGGTGGATTAAAAAAAAGAAAACTATACAAAAGAGAGTAAACATAAACGCACTCACTCCCCCATGCAACTTTACTTCAATAACACAATTTTGATAGTGCATTAATTAGTCCATGAAACTAACACTTACACCAACAAGTCTTTGTGAATCCATGGGAAGTAAATATTCGGGTGACTAAATTTAGTAGGCAAAAAATCACATTTTTGATAAGATAGCGGATGGCTTTAACATCACAAAATTCTTTCTTGTGTTTTTTTTTAGGAAACAATATCGTGTATGTGTAAAATACAAAAAATCCTTCTGGTGTAAAGTGATAAAAAAAGGAATATTTCATTACCCCATGTCTAAGTTTCCTTGGGTGCAGCCATGAATGGATTGTCCTAAACTGTGGAGAAGGAAAAAGGAGCATCACTTAGCCATTGGGGTGGGCCCCACTTTTGAGAGAATTGTTCTCAACAAGCACCTAAACAGTTGGGTTCGGGTAGTTTGCTCCTATGTCTAATGATGATTGATAAGGATTAAAAACTTTAAGCATTTGTCTTTGCCGCTAGTTGCAAACTTGGAAGGCATGGTGGCAATTGCTCGCGACATTGTTAGAACTATTACTTAAATATAGTAACACAAAAAATCTCCAACACAATTTCAATGCCAGGTAATGGCAAATTGAAGTAGTTAGAAATAAAAAATAGAAACCTTGATTAGGTGGAAATAGGATGTATGTAATTATAAATTAGTTGGGAGAATTAGACAGTATAATAGTTTCTAACCTATTCCTTTTCTAAGGATCTATTCTGTGGGTTAACAAATGTCTTCATCTAATCTTGGCATCTTTCTTTTTCCTCATTGAAGAGGAAATAAATCCATGTTCCTGCTCAATAACAAAATTAATACTTCTCTTTACAAGAAAAAGATTATAAAGTTAACTTGATCTTGTATACTTCACGTTATACAAAAGTGTACTCTTCATTACTACCTTACACTTAATGAAGTTCTTCATTGCTATCAAAGCAACAGCTAAGATAAATTGCCAACGTTTAGTAGGTACTCAAAACAATGAAGATGATGAAAATCAGAAGACATTACAAATGCTACGGAATTTCAAGCCAGCCAACAATTTTAATACCAATCCCTACTTGTGTGGTATGTGCAGAGTAACTGACATTACTTGCTTTTTTTTTCAAAAAGAAAAGTAGATGGTATTCATTGCATGAGTGGTTCTAAGTTAAAATTGGTGCCAATACAGATGCTAAAACTCTGAAAAAATGAAAGGGTAACAATAACATCTGGGGGTAATACCTGAGCTAATGCCTGGTACCCAGCGAAAAAGCTTCTCTTTGGCAAATTTATGCCAGAAAGTCGGTCTTTAGTAAACCCATGCTCATCAAGAAATCTTTTGTATAATTTCCTCTGTAGAGGAGATAACTTTACAGATATTACAAAGACGGTTTTAGGTGGCAAGTCTTTCTTGGCCACATTCACATCCATCCTCTGAACGAATCCTTTTAACTGTTCATAGAGAATATGAGACCTTTGGTTCATAATTTTCACATCATTTAGCGTTGAATTCGTGTGTTGTCCTTGCTCTATAGGATTCTGGAAGCTGTGACATAAAAAAACATTTTCAGGGCCTTAAAGCTGAGGAACAGAGAGATGCATAATAACTATATAGGCGAAATATTTTCAAAGAAAATATAGGTGTCAGAGTCTTGCCGGTTCCTAAACTCGTGGCTGCTTCCAAGAAAACCTTCCCTCACAAAATCCACCATCTGTTTTAAATAGTACATTTGATAAATAAAGTAACCACATAACACACAGAAGTCATTTGATTACAGTTATCTTTGAACTCACACAATAATATTCCATGAGATTATTTCTGAAGAGGTGATCCTGTCAGCGCAATTCTCCTCTGGCATTTCACCTGTTTTAAATGCTTGGGTTATATCAGCCTTTGTATTCTTAATCATATGAGCTTCATCACAGACAAGAATATCAGGTCCATCCTGCAGTTGAACGAGCATCAGATCATGACATAGTGGGACTCAGTATCATCTTCAGTAAATGAGATTTGTTTGAATTGTTGTAGCCCGTGATAGATTTGTAAAGAATGTAGCCTAAAATGCTTTAGGATTAGTACTTTTGTTTTGAACTTTCAAATTCGAAAGAAATTGCTTTTTTTCTTGAAGCTACAATTTTTTCGAGAATTTCTTATGCTCGAAAAATCAAGTAGGAAGAGGTTATTGAAAGCTTTGTCCAACATAATTGTAATTTAAGTAGTAAAGGTGTCGGCCTAATTGGAATGTTTTAGCATTTTCCAAGGAAAAAAAAAGGAGTCCTTGATGCAAAAACATATAATACATGTGAAACGTGAGCATACTTTCCCAAAGGTACAATATAAACTAATTACATAAAGAAAAAGCCTGCAAGCTAGCCCACAACATCAGCAATTGCTAGCAATGGTAAAGAGTACCTAGTGGTACTTAAACTCCTGCGACAGAAAAAGCCTGCAAGCTAGCCCACAACATCAGCAATTGCTAACAATGGTAAGAGTACTAGTGGTACTTAAACTCCTACGATAGATGGATATATATCTTTTTTGGAGGAATGACTTGCACTTTTCACCCTCCTGGAAAAGAAAGACAACAAGGAGGAAGGACCAAGCCATAAAAGTGAGCATCACTTGGTTAGACCACTTTCACCATTATCAAACACCATCACCCCTCCAACCCCCCACCACCGCACAAATATAAGCAAATGTTTGAGAAAGATGACAATTTATGATTCAGAGGTCTTGTTTGTAGTCAGGTGCACAGCAGATCTCAGAGAAAGGAAATCCCCTCTCTTCCCGATAATGAACTAGCCTAGCATTAGCGCATGCTTGGAATTCAATTACCCAAAGGAGGCTCTCTCTCGTGCTTGGAATCACGTAATCTTAAACCTATTTTTAATTTGAATTCTGACATTTATGTATTAACAGGAAGAACATTTCATAATTACGAAATGAGCACGACTATGAAAAGTATTTATATGACTGAACAACATCTAAACCAACATGAGGTGTTAATGGTGAAAAAACTTGGAGCCGAATGATAGAGCTTGGGACAATCTCATTTAGGAAAAAGCAATCCTCATTTATCCTAACTTGTCCAAGGAGGATAGATCTAATGGAGAGCACTTCGAGAAAAAAATAAGTTTATCAGTAGTAATGAGATCGTGAGTCCATCGGTGATGGTTGCGAGATTATTCTAAGTTGTCTTAACTTGGACACTAGTTGCTGTGAAGATTATCAGTTGGAACATTAGAAACTTGATATCTATCTCAAAGAGACAAATCATCAAAAAAATTTCAAATAAGGAGATTCTGGACACTTATTTTTCAAGAAACGAAAATGGTGTCTCTTCGTAGTAAAATGACTTTGCTGGTGAGGAGTTTGTGTTTCAAAAGTTGGGTGATCTTACCTACAAAATGTCAATCTAGAAGGATTCTGATGATCTAGGATGCTCGAAATACAAGTGTGCCAAAGGTGTTGTTGATCAGTGATTTTTCCATCTATATTAAAATAGATGGAGGAAGAACCAACAATTGGTGGTTATCAAGGGTTTATGGTCCTTGCTCCCATAGAAAACTTTAAGACTTTCGATTTGAATGGTTGATTTGTCAGTTTTGTGCTCACTTAATTGGTGTATGGTAAGAAATTTTGATGTCCTTAGATTTCCTTCAGAAAACTCCTTCCATGAAAGATGTTCGAAACTTCCATGATTGATCTCTCTTCATCATAGATTAGGATAACCTATTCAACTAGACAAGGCAAGGAGCGGTAGAAAGGTTGGTATCAGATCCTTGTGCCAATTGACACTTTTGATATAAATGGGGTCTTAGTTTTTTCTAGTTTGAAAACATGTAGCTATGTCATCAGAACTGGTCGAAAAGTTTAAGAGTATGCAAAAATTCAAGAAATTTAAAATTAAAATCAATAAGTGAAATGTGCTCCCATTCAGGGACATCATATTGGATAAATTGTTCGTTTGAATAAGAATTAAGACTCTTGATATAATAGATGAATAGACTGGATTAGAAGACACTAAACGTTTAGAAAAAGGTAGAATTGAAGCACATTTTGAAGAAATACTCGAGTCAGAAGTGCAATCTTGAAAACAAAAGATCAAACTTAAAAGGGTCTCAGCGAGACAGCAATACCTCAATCTTCCATAAAATTGTAACCGGAAGGGAAATTAATAAGTTATGAACAAATTAGCTTTTGATGATGGGACTATCATCGCAGAAGAATGAGATTTTGTTTGGGTAATCATAAACTTTTTACATATCTTTAATTCAGAAACTTCGGTCTTTCCTAGAACTTTCGTGTCTTGGTTGACAGGTCATTTATATGTTGCGAGTGAAATGGAAAAGAAGAGGTTATTTGGAAAGACCTACAGCAGGAGATTGGTTGGGCCAAAACAGTATATTTAGGTAGTATGTGATATATACCCTGTAATCTTAGTTCCAAAATAATCACAAACACACAAATATAGATTGTACTAAGAACATCAACAACAAAGTTCCAACATTGGGAGTTCGAGAGCCCTCATCTCTCCACTCTACTAATTTTTTCCCCTCTTTCCTCCTTTCCCAACTCCCCCTATAACCTCCTCCTCCTAACCGCATTTCAACCTGTAATTCCCCTTTTACCCTATTCAAGTTATAAGAAAAATAACTATATAGACATATCCTAAAACATAATAAAAAACATAAGAAAAACATAGTTATGTCATTGCTTGGTCTCGTTTCCTCCTTGCATATGTGAACCGCAATGGTAGATTCCTATCAGTATGGTATATATAATGGCCTTCTTGAGATGGCAAGAGTTTTTGGGCAGGATATTGGGCTAGTGGTTTGAATGAGGATATGGAATAAGAGATTATCGAATGTAAAAGAAGGGAATGAAGCAGAGGAAGTATTATTATAGCCTGTGAATGTTTTGGCTTATGGGTAATGTAGGTTCTTAATAGGTTAATATAATTGTTGTCATCAGTATATAGTTCACTATGCATCAATGATATCAGAGATTAGAAAACCGATAGCCAGAGGTGATTATAGATGGAAGAGGACCTGCGAAGGATGAAAGCTGATATGGAAATCATGACTGCTATCGTTGCTAAGCAACCACGTTTCGTTCTTGCCCAAAATAGAGGAAATGCTCCAACTCTTGTCACCAATTAATGGTAGAGTTGAGCTTGTAAATATATATACATGCGTGCGCACACACAGATAGATACAAAGCATAAAAATATGAAGATTGGGTTGAACAGATTCTAATCAAATAAGTAAGACTCATGCCTATATTGAAAAGAGCATTAGGTTTTTTTAAGGTTACAGTAAAACACCTGCAAGATCTGAGTTATTTCATTTGCAGTGTGTCTATCCTTGACATGCTTTCCAAAGATAAGTTCCGAAAAGCAGCGTAACCAATCAAAAAGACCCCACCTTTTCTTCTCCACTTTTTAAGCCATTCTAACCTTCCGTCCCTGCAAAAACTAATCACATCAGAAGCTAAAACCACAAGTTGACAAACAACAATAAACTTCATTTTTTAAATCAGCAGCAACTTCGTATTTTTATAGAGAGAAATTACAAAGAATAGAAGGGAATAACCCTCTCAAGAAGCAAACCCCTTTCTTGATCAAGTATGAATTTTTTTAATGGTCAAAATAAACAAGATAACATGCTCAGTAAATAATAACACACAATTCAACAAACCAAAACATGCAAGAACGATCTATCTGGTAACTGCCTAAGAGAATAAAACTTCAATAAATTTGGTGAAGAACCAACTGGAAGAATTACCAAGTCATGAATTCAGAATCAAATAGAACTACAATATATTTCCTAACAAATTTTATGTTTCTAACCATCTACATAGATATTTTTAAAGGGAAACTAGCTATAGATTAGTAACCCGCAAGCAGATATAATAGGCTAAACTAAGCTAGTTTGCAAGGCTAAATATCATAACATCCAAACTTGCTCCAGAATTCACACTCATGCAGTCGTAGAGAAAATTACACTACATCAGAAGTAATTATACTGATCAAATTATAATCACCGGGAATAGCCTAAGAAACTGAAAGTCAACAAATTGTCTTCAAAGAATAAAAGAATGACGCAGGTGAGTAATCTTCATTGAATATTGCAACAATAATAGCTCATTGAAAGAAAAAAAGCACAAGTTATGACACTCGGATACATGAGATGCTAACTATATTATGGTGACAATAGTATGCCAAAACATTTGTCTTCACAGCAGCGTTTCAGAAGGGTGCTTGAACAATGTTCCCCAAGATGAAAAAACGAACTTTTATCCAATTAGTAATCAAAGGAAGCATTTTTTACCGCAGAAACACAAAATAAAAGAGCTCTACAGATACTGGCTAAAAAGTTAAAATGAAGTAACTCTCAATTAACCTTCCTACATCTTCCAGCATGACGACACGAAGGCTTTTTACTTCTGAAGGCCTCCATTTCAGGAATTCTTGTCGCCAGTTATGCAACACATTTACTGGGTGACAATCAGAGCAGTTCTTAATCCCACTTCAACACTTCTCATTGCAGTGTATAAGAATGCAATAACCTGCAGACAATCCCATTGATCATGTAAACTATGTTGAACAAATATAATTAATTAAAAAGAAACAAAATTAAGAATATGCTTCGAGAAAACTAACCACTTGAATAATTGTAAGGACATTGTCTTATCAAAAAATATTTGTGAAGACATTATTCATATTGAAACACTTAAAGACTCCAGAATGTTCCCAAAGATTGACAAGGTGTATCATTGATAATTAGACAGACTTGCTAATTTGACAAGGTAGACCATGGAGAATTGACTTAGCTTTGCTACTCGATGAGAACTTACTTTCAAGTAATTTCAGGGATATGACTGTTAAAGAAGAGATTAAATGAATGAAAAAGGTTTGTTTCGCTGACTTACTCTTAAACATGCAGTCCTTCATGAATGCTCCTCCACATAACCAATCATTTTTAAAAATACCTTAAAACTATTTGGACACTCTAGGTTCTTGCAACAACATAGATCCTTTGGCTACATTGTGCCCCATCATTTAATAGATGACTTCACACCACAGGTTTGTGTTGGACTACCATTTTCCTATTGTTATCTCTAAATGGATAGACAAAGCATAAACCTAATACTATCACTTTGTATGTTTTTTTGGGAAAATTACTTATACTGCCTTAATATTTTCTATTTCTTCTTAATAAAATTCTTTTTTCTTAAAAAAAAACTAGGTAAGGGCAAAACGTTAGATAAAATCATTCACTTTTTTTAGACGAGGCATAGGAAAAGGGAAGATTTTTATAGTATTTCGTTTGGCGAAGCAATGTGATCAATTCCAAATTTTATCCGGGTGAGGGATGACATAATAGCAACATTCAAATAAGAAGCAATACTTATAGAGCTAGAGTAGATATGGCAATCAATGATTAAAGGCAAATATGGTGTTAATGCATTTTGTTCGTTGATCAAACCAAATAGTCATGTTTCTTAATGCAATCCCTAAAACAATATTTCCCTTTGTTTGCATATAAATGCCAAGTATAGCTAGTAATAATCTATCTTCGGGGGCATACAATGATTCTTTTGCCATATGAGGTGTTAATTTACCAACCAAAACATCACTTGTCTCTATCCAAGATCACAGCAGAACAATTCATTTTTTGTCTAAATTGCAGAGTAAGTGAGCTTCTAAATGTGGTATTCATTAGTGATTTTTCAGGTCCATGGCTTGTCACATGATTTTGAATTTCATATTTGCATATTTTTTTATTTTTTTTATTGATTCAATCAAAAGTTGTGCATTAATTATGGGATATTGATCCTCCCTAAAAAGATCTATATATACATATCTTTTCATTCACTGACTTTCCGAACGCTGCTAGCATGCTTAACACATCCAAGTCGGACGGGAAGTAGTGTTTCTAGTGGCAAATGGGTGAGTAATGCGTAAGAACCTGCCCTTGGGAGGGAGGCAACAACTGGAAACGGCTGCTAATACCCCCCGGATCACCATGGCTTCTCGAGAATCCATACATCCATTATCAGTATATGGACAACTATTTCTCGAGCACATGTTTAGATTCGGCCTCAATGGAAAAATAAAACAGAGCACTTAACCATGTATCTTCACATACCAAAAACTATGAGATCGCTCCTTTCATTCTGGGGTGACACAAGAATCGTATCATTCAAGCTTTTTTTTTTTTTATTGTTTTTTTCTCATGGAGAGTTAGTCGCACCCACAAATGATATAAATATTACTGTTGCTTCAGCTTTACTCACATCAATAGCATATTTTTATGCGAGTCTTACAAAAAAATATTAGGCTATTTCGGTAAATACATTCAACCAACTACAATTTTTTTACCCATTAATATCTTAGAAAATTTCACAAAACCTTTATCACTAAGTTTTTGACTTTTTGGAAATATGATGAATTAGTAGTTGTTGTTCTTGTTTCTTTAGTACCTGTAGTAATTCCTATATTTGTTATGTTCCTTGGATTATTTACAAGTGGTATTCAAGCTCTGTGAGTGCATTGCATTTAAAGTTAGAATTAGTTCTTGGTTAATTTCTTGAAAGATTGGTGCATTGATGGTAGGTTGTCATATCTCCAATACTCATGTATATATTACCTTTCTTACAAGAAAATTGTCTTTCTTGCGTCACTATACATTCCTAACCAAAAGCAGCCCTTTCTGGACTCATTTGAAATTAAGCTAGCTAAAATGTTCATTTGCTTAAAGGATCTTCTCATCCATTCAAATCTTACCTCCTTTAATTCCATGAACTTTACTTCATCATATGAAAAAAAAAAAAAAAACCCCCCACTAAATTACAAGTGTCTCCTAGATCTTACTAAAAAAGTTTTAAACCGGTAATCAAGTTCCAAAAGAGAAACTCTCTAATGTTTGTACCGTCGATTTTTCATCATTTTGTTAGGATCACAAAGAACCTAGTAGTCGCATTCATGCATTTTGAGCTTCTCAAGCTTTTAGATGGGAAAATCAAACTAGGAGATAAAGTTTTTTTGCAGGAAGTAGCATTTAGAAATATTTTCGCTTATTTACTCCGTCTCTTTGATCTCTTTGGTCCATTCCTATGTGATGGACATAACTAATCGCTTAAGAGTATAGTTGTCACATATTTCTCAGGAGAATTTTTTTCTTTATCCATTTCTTAATACATTTTACATAGCTCAGTCCAATCATATGTTCTAAAAAATATATTAGGAATTTTATAATGATATAAACAGAGAATATACATATATATATATAGAGAGAGAGAGAGCACACTGCTAAACAATTTGTAAGATACGCCGCCTCTTTGGTCTCTTCGATCCTTTTTTATGAGAAGGACATAACTAATCCTAATGAATATAGTTGTCACATATTTCTCTGTAGAATTTTTTTATTCATCCATTTCATAATATATTTTACATAGTTCAATACAAATCATTTATTCTAAAAATTACATTAGGAATTTTACTATGGTATAAAAAGTGCATATATATATTGATGTAGCGGAAGTTTTGGTTTGTAATCGTAAAAGAAAAATAAAGAAATATCGTAGAAATGACTTTCAAAATTAAGAAATTTGTATTAATTATCAAAAAATCTCTCATATTCACTACAACCCCTTTTAATAGAGTTCAGATTGTGATCTACAAGATCTAAGAAAGCTTTTAAAAATATAAAATCAATCTCTAACAAGTTAAAACAAATAAAATTAAATAGATAAAATAAATTGAATAAAATATTAAAAGATAATAGACTTATGGGATTAGATCGTCCTACATCAATATATATATATATATAAAGTTTCACACCGCATGTTTTATAACTATAATATAGCAGCTTGAGTAAAAAGTACCTGAAATGTTTTACCAAGGCCCATGGTATGAGCAAGGATGCATCCAAGTCCTTTATCCCCAGATTTCACTTTTCCAATTGATTGCATAATATTTTCCCACATAAATCTTATTCCAGAAACCTGTAATAAAAAATGAAATGGCATCATCAAAACTTTCTAATCACAAAAGAAAACCGTAAAGCATATCAAGCAATTACTAAAGTACCACGACAACTTTTATCTCAAATGGAAATGCGGGGAATGATAATGTGGAGGTAATTACACTATAAAGGCTGTAATGACAAATAAAGATTTTTTTTTGGAATAAATAAAACATTTTAAAAAGGCAAGCGAGAGGAAATTTAAATATTAAAAAATAAAATTTTGCTTCTTTTACGAAAAATGGAAACTTTGTTACAAATCAAATAAAAAAGGAAACACTAAAAAAATAAACAACCAAATAAAGCTGAGAACAAAAACTTGAAAATAATACACCACAGTATGTATGACAAGTAAAAACCTGGTGTGCTTTCAACTTCACTGAGATGCTAGCAGGAATTCTAACAGCTTCCTCCCCATTTTCTCTCACAACATTTACTATATATCCTGTTGAAGCATCACCTAGCACTTCAACAGTTGCATCTTCAGATAAGCTCCCATTAGAGCCTGCAAAGCTCATCATTTTAGACCTGGCTGAAAATTGGACTTGCAAAGACTTCAAACGCTCTTGACGTTCCTAAAAAGTTCATAACATGATAAATTATTTTAGACATGAAACCAGCTGTGAAACAAGTAAATTAATGAACTTACCATTTCAATTGCTATTTTTCTTTTGGTCTCTTCTCCTAGTTCAGCATCATCAAGAATCCTCCTAATATTTTTCTTATGTTTTCTCTTGAAGCTGATAAAAGCAGGAAAGCGTTTTGAATAAAGATAAAAGTGACACGGAATTTGGTGTAAGTAGGATATCACCGTTTCAAAAGTTGATAGGAGCCAAGAGAGCTCAAAAATTAAAGCTTCAATAAAAGATTTTTCAAACACGAATAAAGATTCATTAAAGGAAGATGATGCCTTTAAAAGTGAAAAATAAGTATTTTGAGTCAAATATTACAAATAAAAGCTAAAAAGATGTTTGGAATGCAACTTGTAAGTCAAACAAATGAAAACTATGAAGAAAGGCAAGCAGCAACTCGCTATGCGCACAATAGGTGCGACGAGGCTAGCAGTGCACGCGCCAGGTGTCAAGGTCCGGGCTTGTCCAAGGCATGTTGCCTATGGCCGCCCATGCTGCTAGGTAGATTTATTTCCCTTTTAAGTAATTCTGTTGTACTTTTTTTCTTTCCATTTTTGGCAAGTGACTCCTCGCCCACATAGCATGTCTACTCCTGCTATAGTGGAGATGGTCCGGATTGCTCTTTAGGGGGAGAGGCATGACTGCACGTAGACCCCCCTACCCAACGTTGTAATTTGCTGCTATTCAATCAAGGCTTTTTACACACACTCTTTATACAAACTTTATACTCAAATGATGCTCCTCTCGGTTAATCTCGCTCGCTCGTTGCTTACTCGTTAGACACAAGCTCGCTCTAACGAAGTGGGCACTCGGTGTCGTTGGCACGCTCGTTGGCTGACCCAGTACTAGTGAGATATTGGGTGCCGCACGGTCTCGATACGCCCTTGAAAGTAGGACCGTGACAGTTGGTATCAGAGCCTGGTTGGCTCAAAAATCGTGAGAAATCATGCCGAAGAAGAGTACGATGGAAAGACCTAGTGCACCATCAGATCAACTCGAGCGCCTCGTCGAGTTGGAAGAAGAAATACGGTATCTACAAGACATACCGGATAACATTCGATTCATAGAAGAACGAATGAAGGAAATGTCTGAATTTCCTACTGAGATTGCGGCTATTCACAATAGGATAGACGCCATACCGATTCCAGAGCTGCTGAATCGGGTGGAGACTCTTGAATCCCGACAAGAAAAGGGAAAGGGAGTCGACACGGGAGAAAGTTCCACAGGTACGATAATCGGGGTCCTGGAGCGCGTCGATGAGATCGATCTAGCTCATACCCGATTGTCTGAAACTGTGTCTCAAGTGACCGAAGACTTCAAAGCAATGTTTGATTCTCTCAAGGCTGAGATTGCCGAGATCAACATTAAGCTGAACCTGACTATGAGAGCCATGGGGAGTCAGACCCAGGCTACTACTGCTGCTGAATTTAGTCGAGTGAAGATCCCTGAGCCAAAACCCTTTGGGGGAGCCCGGGATGCTAAAGAAATAGAGAATTTCATTTTCGATATGGAACAGTATTTCAAGGCCACTAAAACAGATGATGATTCGAAAGTGACACTGGCCACAATGCATCTTACTGGTGATGCAAAACTTTGGTGGAGATCCAAATATCATGAAATCAGTGTTGGCGAATGTACGATTGATACATGGGAGGAACTAAAAAGACAGTTGAAGGACCAATTCTTTCCAGAAAATGTTGAGTTCAACGCTCGTAGACTTCTTCGAGACCTAAAGCAGACTGCAAGTATTCGTGAATATGTCAAACAATTTTCGGGTCTCATGCTGAACATTAGAGATATGTCAGAAAAAGACAAGATCTTCACTTTCATCGAAGGTCTTAAACCATGGGCCAGAACAAAACTGTATGAACAGAGAGTGCAAAGTCTTTCAAGTGCACTCGCAGCTGCTGAGCGACTGTTTGATTATAATATTGAGAACCCTGGGGCAAAGAAGAATGCTCCTAGTAACTCGAACACCATCAAGTCCCAGAAATCGAACGCCGGAAATGTTGAAAGAAAACCCTTTGTCCCAAGAGAAGGCCATGAAGCACCAAGAAATGCTAACAACCAACGCCCGCCTAATAGGCCTATGTCATGCTTCCTGTGTAAGGGACCACATCGAGTAGCCGAATGCCCGCATAGATCCGCCTTAACTGCCTTACAAGCGTCAATTCAAGATGACAACGCAGTTAAGGAAGTTATTGAAGAAGAAACCACAGAGATTGCTGAAGTTGGGACCATGACGTTCTTATCAGCTGTGCAGCAACAGATGGAAGAACTGAGGAAAATCCCAGATAAAGGTCTCATGTATGTGGAATCATTCGTCAACAACAAATCTACTAAAAGTACGATGATAGATTCAGGGGCTACTCATAACTTCATTACAGAGAAAGAAGCTCATCGTCTCGGTTTGAAGTTAGAAAAGAATGATGGTAAAATGAAAACAGTGAATGGAAAAGCAATGCCGGTGCTCGGGGTTGTAAGGAGAGTCCAGTTGAAACTCAGTTCGTGGACAGGACCCGTCGACTTTGTTGTAGCTCGGTTGGATGACTTTGATGCTATTTTGGGTATGGAGTTCTTGATGGAACATAAAGTCATCCCAATGCCTTCAGCAAAATGTTTAATAATCACTAGTAACAACCCAACAGTTGTTCCTGCGATACTGAAACAACCAAATGTCATCAACACAAAGATGCTCTCTGCTATGCAATTCAAGAAAGGGCTGAAACGCGACGACCCAACTTACATGGTTGTTCCCTTGGAGGTAAGTACAAAGAAGGAAGAAGTAATACATCCTGAAATCTCAAGAGTCCTAGAAGAGTTCAGGAGTACCATGCCCGAGTGCTTACCCAAGACATTGCCTCCAAGAAGGGACATTGATCATCAAATCGAACTGAATCCTGGTTCTAAACCTCCTGCAAAAGCCCCATATAGAATGGCTCCGCCAGAACTAGCAGAATTGAGGAAGCAATTAGATGAGCTACTCGAGGCCGGATTTATCAGACCCGCTAAAGCACCTTTTGGAGCACCAGTTTTGTTTCAAAAGAAAAAAGATGGAAGTCTACGAATGTGCATAGATTATCGGGCACTCAACAAAGTCACAGTGCGCAACAAGTATCCCATTCCGCTTATCACTGACCCTTTTGATCAATTGTATAAAGCCAAGTACTTCACTAAACTTGATCTACGATCAGGTTACTATCAAGTGAGAATTGCAGAAGGAGATGAACCCAAGACGACGTGTGTAACAAGGTATGGGGCCTTTGAGTTCTTAGTGATGCCCTTCGGACTCACAAACGCTCCTGCAACTTTCTGCACACTCATGAATCAAGTATTTCATGAGTACCTTGACAAGTTCGTGGTAGTGTACCTCGACGACATTGTGGTATACAGCGAGACGCTGGAAGAGCACAAGGCACACCTTCGTTTGGTTTTCGAAAGACTAAGAGAAAACCAACTGTATGTGAAGAAGGAAAAATGCTCTTTTGCTCAGGAGAGCATCGAATTCCTCGGCCATATTGTTGAGCAAGGTCGTCTTCGCATGGACCCAGGAAAGATAAGTGCTGTCAAAAGTTGGAAGACCCCGGCGTCTGTCACTGAACTGCGTTCCTTCCTCGGGCTTGCTAATTATTACAGACGCTTTGTGGAAGGATTTTCGAAGAGAGCTGCACCTCTAACGGAACTCTTAAAGAAAGGAGTACCTTGGGAGTGGAACTCCGAATGTCAAAAATCTTTTGCTGACTTGAAAGCAGCTATGATACAAGAGCCTGTACTCACATTAGCAGATGTCACTCAGCCATTTGAAGTGGAAACCGATGCCTCAGATTTTGCTTTAGGAGGAGTCCTTATGCAGAATGGTCATCCTGTTGCCTTCGAAAGTCGAAAGTTAAAGGAAGCAGAGAGGAAGTACATTGCTTCCGAGAAAGAAATGCTAGCAGTAGTGCATTGTCTACGCATGTGGAGGCAGTATCTACTTGGGTCGAAGTTCGTTGTGAAAACAGACAACAGCTCAATCTGTCACTTCTTTGAACAACCAAAGCTCTCGGCCAAGCAAGCACGTTGGCACGAACTGATTTCAGAGTTTGATTTTAGCTTTGAACACAAGTCAGGCCAGAGTAATCGAGTGGCTGATGCATTAAGTCGAAAGGCCGAATGCGCGAGTCTATGCTATCTATCTCAGCTTCAAGCAAGTAAAGTTAACGGATCATTGAAAGATTGTATTCGAGATAATCTTCAAAATGACCCTGGAGCTCAAGCTGTCATACAACTTGTGAAGGAAGGAAAGACTAGGCAATTTTGGATCGAAGATGACTTACTCTTCACCAAGGGAAACCGTTTGTATGTGCCCCGAAGCAATAATTTGCGGCGTGTCCTTCTGCGAGAATGCCATGATACCCTGTGGGCCGGTCATGCTGGATGGCAACGTACCTATGCTCTCTTGAAAAAAGGATACTATTGGCTGCAAATGAAGGTTGACGTTATGCAGTACACCAAAACTTGTCTTGTGTGCCAACAAGATAAAGTTGAAAGAAACAAGGTTGCTGGATTACTAGAGCCACTGCCCGTACCAAAAATGCCTTGGGAAAGTGTTTCTCTGGATTTCATCACCAATTTGCCGTCTGTCAATGACTTTGAAGCGATACTGGTGATTGTCGACAGATTTTCCAAGTATGCCACGTTCATTGCAGCTCCGAAGCACTGCCCCGCAGAAACGACTGCCCAACTCTTCTTCAAACACATTGTAAAGTTGTGGGGAATTCCTCAAAGCATCGTCAGTGACAGGGACCCTCGATTCACAGGGTCTTTTTGGATCGAATTGTTCAATTTGCTTGGGTCAAGTCTCAACATATCTTCCAGTTACCATCCTCAAACAGACGGCCAAACAGAACGCTTCAACAACTTACTGGAGGAATATCTACGTCACTTCATCAATACAAATCAAAAGAATTGGCCCAGTTTACTCGACGTAGCACAATTCTGCTTTAACTGTCAGAAGAGTTCTTCAATGGGGATGAGTCCATTTGAAATAGTCTGTGGGAGACAACCCATCATGCCCCACACGTTGGAGCAACCATATTTGGGGAAGAGTCCAAAAGCGTACAACTTCTCCAAAGAATGGAAGCAGAATACGGAAATAGCTCGTGCTTACTTAGAACGTGCCTCTAAACATATGAAGAAGTGGGCGGATAAGAAGCGGCGACCAATGGAGTTCATGGCTGGAGACTTTGTGCTGGTTAAGCTGTTACCTGAACAGCTTCGGTTCAGAGGAAAGAAGGACAGGCGACTTGTTAGAAAATACGAAGGCCCCATTGAAGTCATAGAGAAAGTCGGAAAAGCCTCCTACAGACTTAATCTTCCAGCGTGGCTCAAAATTCACCCTGTCATCCATGTCAACAATTTGAGGCCCTATCATGCAGACGACGAAGATGAAGAGAGGAACGACATCACCAGGCCAAATATCTCTACCAGCAACAACAAGAGCAAAGAAGTTGAAGAAGTCCTTGCGGAGCGGAACGTCAACATCGGGCGACGACAGTACCAGGAATATCTGATCAGATGGAAGGGACTTGGAGACGACGAGGTATCTTGGGAGAAGCAAGAAGATTTGCAAGACTCAGCAAGGGTGATCAAAGAATTCAAGCAGAAGCAAAGTTGACGAGGTCGTCAACAGCTCAAATAGGGGAGAATGTCAAGGTCCGGGCTTGTCCAAGGCATATTGCCTATGGCCGCCCATGCTGCTAGGTAGATTTATTTCCCTTTTAAGTAATTCTGTTGTACTTTTTTTTCTTTCCATTTTTGGCAAGTGACTCCTCGCCCACATAGCATGTCTACTCCTGCTATAGTGGAGATGGTCCGGATTGCTCTTTAGGGGGAGAGGCATGACTGCACGTAGACCCCCCTACCCAACGTTGTAATTTGCTGCTATTCAATCAAGGCTTTTTACACACACTCTTTATACAAACTTTATACTCAAATGATGCTCCTCTCGGTTAATCTCGCTCGCTCGTTGCTTACTCGCTAGACACAAGCTCGCTCTAACGAAGTGGGCACTCGGTGCCGTTGGCACGCTCGTTGGCTGACCCAGTACTAGTGAGATATTGGGTGCCGCACGGTCTCGATACGCCCCTTGAAAGTAGGACCGTGACACCAGGCGCAGCACGCGCCACATGGGATAGCGCTTCCACCCGACGCCAACTTTCTAAAATCTGATTTTTTTTCCATTTTTGACTTTTTAGGCTTTCCATATTTTGTATTTTGATCTTTATTATGATTTACCATATTTTTAGAGATATTTTAGACTATTTACTATTATTTTTAAAGTTTATTTGTATTCTATTTAAACACAATGTTTGTAACCCTTTGAAAAAAAAATTATGATGAAATAAACTTTGAGTTTTTTAGAGAATTTTCTCTTGGGTTCTTTGTGAAGAACTAGATATTCTTCAAGTAAAATCTTGATAGATCAAATTGATAGCTTTGATTTTTATCAACAAGTTTGGTTTGAATCAAGCTCCTTATTTGATAACTTTGGTTCCATTGACTAAGTTCGATCGGTGTCAAGTTCCTTTTTACTCGATTTGAAGGCGTTCATGAATTTTTATTCCGCATTGTTGAAGAGTTTTGGGTTTGATATACACGATTTGAGTTTACTTTTTATGAGAATTTTCTTTTTACTTTTTTGTGAAGAACTAAATCTTCTTCAAGTCAAAATTTGAAAGATCAACTTGATAGTTTTAGTTCTAACCACAAGTTTGGTTACAGGTCAAATTCCTTGTTTGATAACTTTAATTCTGTCTGCAATGTTTGATTGAGGTCAAATTCTTTATACTTGATTTCAAAGACGTTCTTAAGTTTCTATTCCGCATTGTTGAAGAGTCTCAGGTTTAATATGTCCGTGGTTATCATCAAAAGTTCTCATAAATTGGCCAACAAACTCAAATTATGATATATAAGTATCAGAAAGAAAGGCATAATTCTTGCAAAACTGCAAGGAAAGACGGGTGGCAAGCAACCATCTCGATTCTAAGTTCATTGCCCACCGTAGAAAATTTATTTACATCAATGACAAAGATAAGATACATATCATATACTAGGCAATGCAACATTGCAAGTCAATATATACATCCTCTACTAGAGCCCAGCAAGGACGCAGTTGTGAAATTTCAGCAATGTTTGGAAGTTTCTACATGTAACGTCTGTTTTTCTCTGAGAGTAAATGGAGAAGTTCTATGCATGATAGGAGGTCCACGTTGATTTTGTTAGAGAAATCCTTTAACTTGTCAAAACAAGTAGCAACACACGGTTGCTCCATCCAGAGAGGAAACTACATTAGAACTTGGGAATTTGGGAGATGAGTTTGAAAGAATTCTTGAAAGATTTAGGTTTTACCTTTCTTAATTATTTTCAAAGTTCCTTAAATACAAACCTATTTACCCGGTACTTATAAATTACTAATTCAACAATTCTATCTAAAACTGTTAACTTATAAGAAGATAGTCTATTATCTAATAGTCTTACATACAAATTGATGAGATCTACCTTGATCAAGAGGATCTTGAATTTGGAAACAATAACATAATTTTAGAAATTTAAACACATGATCACAGCGACATTGCAATCATTCCCCTTGTTTTTGAACCCTCTCTCCCTCAAGCTACATCATAAATCTATCAAATATTCAGCTTATATGCCAAATCATCAAATTATACCTCAAACAAACCTCTGAAAGAGACTGATCAGTCCACTATAATCATCATAATATTACACTAATTTATGGAAAGAATCATCTAAAGAAAACAAAAGTATTTATCTATAAGTCAACAGCATGTCAAGAATCATAACCTAAGATGAAAAAATCACACTACTCTCCATAAAATTAGTATGCTGCTTTCCACATTTTCCCTTAAGTTGATGAATAAAGATTTTCCGTTCTCAGATTTTTTATTATTGACTGAAAAATACAAACTGCTCAAGCCCTTAGTAAGTACATCTACAAGTGGCCCTTAGAGGACACATATGGAGTACAAGTCAATGTCCAACTTTTCCTTACTAAATGTTTCACTATGTTTGTTCTATCATGTAGTACACAATTGTGTACAATATTTATTGTTGATTTATTGTCACAATGGAGCCTCATAGATTCCTCCCAGTTGATTTTCAAGTCTAGGAAAATTTTTGTAAACAATAGTTCACAAATTCTTAGTGTCATACCTTGAGATCGGTTTCAGCACTCAACATTGCCATAACATCTTGTTTCTTACAGAGTAGTGACCCCATTTGAGTAAGCTTCAATTGTTAGTTTAACGCATTTCTTAAACAAACTGATTATCCCTAAAGTAGCTTTTAGATAGTGCAAGACTCCATAAATAGCCTGCAAGTAGACTTCTTTACAATTGTGCAAAAAGTGACTTGAAATGCTCACCGCAGACACTATATCAGGACTCGTATGAGAGATGAGTTTTCCCTCAACTCTCTCATACATTTCTTGGTTCATAGTTAACATCTCCACTGACTTCCTCTACCATGTAGTTTAGCCTCTATTGGTGTGTTGATAGGTTTACATGCTAATTTTTTACTTTTCTTTAGAAGATCAAAATGTATCTTATGTTAAGAAATCTTCTCTTTTAAATGAGCAACTTTGATACCCAACAAATACAAATTTCCAAATTCTTTTTGCTCGAACTCCTTTATTAAACATTGCTTTATTTTCCCTTTTCATTTTCATTATTTCCAGAATATATGATAAATATATATAATATAAGGTCTAATGAACTTTGTCTATAATTCATACCTTACGTTACCTTGGTAAATCTTCAAATTGGGTGATTGATTTAGTAGTTGTAAGGCCCTTTTTAGTTTACAAACTTTGTTGTCCAGTCTAATTTTTTCAAATCCAAAAGGATTCTTGATAGGAATTCGTGAAAATTCTTATTTGAATCACAACAATCAACATTTTTGCTATTCAAAAACAACAAAGAATTACAAATGCCCTAGAATTTCGAGACTCCAAGCAATCTCCCACACCAATCCTCTTACAAAACTTTTCGATAAACACTCATTCTCACTCTTCCCTATTTCTTCTGTTATTTATGAGCTTCTTTCTCATCTCTTGCTAAGTCACTAAATAGGACACTTATCAAAATCTCCGAATAAAACCAAATTGATGTAAGACAAAAATGCCAAAGCAAGACCAACAAACTTACCAATTGTGTTTTAGTTTTATTTTAATTTTAGTCGTTTTTAATTTATGTTTCCTATTTAAAGACTTAAGATGGACATTTAGAATTAGAATTTTGGACAATTAATCTCTATTTTGAGAGTTAATTTTCTAATGTTATTTTATGTTCTTGTTTCGATTACAAAGCAAAACTTCTACTGCAGCAAATTGGTATCAAAACAAGAATTTTGACCTCGATCTGATAGCTAGTGAAGGTTCCAGTGTACAACGAACAGCAATTTGAAATCAATGATCAACGATTTGAAAAATCGATCGAAGGTTTTGATGGAATTGACAAAAATCTCGACAAAATTACGCAGATGTTGACTGCTATGACTGTCGAGCGGCGACAAAATTAGTGGCCAGAAGTCATCGGCGACGTCGACAGGTCACTACCTGACCTGGAGCACGATCGAGCAGAGATGGCGTTCGCTCACACCAGAACCGAACGTAACCTCGGGCCTCCGACGCTATTTGATGAGGGTCGGCGACCATTGTTTGACCTTGGCTACAACCGACCAGCCTCGCAACACGCCTGGACAGTGGCAATGCGAGCAGACGAGGCCGGGCATCACGACCAGCCACTTCACCATTCGACCGAGCTCGATCTCACTGGACTTTGCACCTACCAGCGACGTCCTCAGCTGATTCAAGGCCAAACCAGCATCTCTGGCCGCCAGCAAGAGTTTTTGTTGATGATAGGGGCGAACTCAACTCCGACAATGAATTTTTCGGAAAGGCAACTAAGGTTCCGAAAAACCCCGCTCAAAACCCTAACGAACATAATGTTATTTTTCCATTAGGTTGAGTTAATAGTTATCCTGAACATCAACAACATGGAGGTTTTCATAAGAGACAACTGCGAAGAATTAATTACTCATCTAACGAAGAAGATAATCTTCATCAAATGTCGAGGTTTTATCGAAGGGTTAGCTACTATGAATTGAAGATTTCCATTATTTTTATCTTTTTTTGCTTGACAATGCCTCCTTAACAAAAGTTCCCATGCCAACAAAAAATGGCAATAGCTGTTAGTACGTATCCAGGTATAGTTAAAAACGGAATTAGTTAGTTGAAATAAAATTGTGGTTGCCCACAACAATCAAAACAATTATGAAGTCCTCCATTTAGCCCAACAATTTCATTGTTTCGGTTGGGGGTAGCCCTGCTACCGACGTGAACAGTAACCGGCCGTCGATTGTCAAATGGGCCGGAGGCGTCTTCGCCACGTGTTCCATATTTTAACTCACCGAAATCATGAAAAATTCACATAGCAACCCGGTTACTTAAATGATGGTCGATATGAAATTTCTCGTACACGATAACAAGTCCCTTTTAACATTCACTTGGGACGTAAAATTTCTTCCAGCTGAAATCCTCCTCCCACGTAGTGCTCGGGAACGAAAATAAGGATGGGGTTCAGCAGTCAACACGAAGGGTATCCTGCCTGTGAATTTTTCCCTGAAACTATAATTTGTGATTGTC